>JAKFGQ010000439.1:0-24349 GCA_021498475.1 Saguinus midas | reverse complement strand
CCATATAAAATAGAATAGTGTCTATTCACACGTGTGCATTATTCGCTGAGGCTGCAAATGAGAGGCTATATAAAGTAGACTCCTAACGTTTCCCCAGGTGTGTGTTACTCAGTGAGGCTCTGATTGTGTGACCACATGAAACAGGATTCTGACTATACTAAATATTTGTATTATTCAGTGAATGTCTGAATGAGTGGTTCGGTGAAATGGACAGCAAAGTACTTTACATTTGTGCATTATTCACTAACACTACGAGTCAGAGGCCAAATGAAATGAAATCCTGACTAATCCACAGGTGCATATTATCGATTGAGGCTATGAATAGCGTCCACATGAATTAGACACCTGGCAACCCCATGGGTGGGCATTATTCCCTGTGGCTCTGAATAAATTTCCATCAAAAATAGAGTCCAAATTATTCCCCAGGTGTGTATTATTTCATAAGGTTAACAAGATGTGGACATATTAATTAGATGCCTTACTATAGCAGGAGTCTCCTTTATTCACTGAGGTTCCAAAAATTTGTTTACATAAAATAGACTCCTGAATTCACCACATTATTCAGTGGCACTCCGAAAGAGTAGCCACAGGAAAAATCTCCCAGCGGGTCTCAACTCAACTGTTCCACACATTGGTTTGAGGTGCCTAAATTACAGACTCCCATGAGCCACCTTGCCTGGCCAGCGACTTTATTGTTGAATCAGAGAGTGTGCCGAGGTGTGACTCACAAGTTAGCATCCCTGGTGAAAAAATCCCTCACATAAAAGAAAAAAAAAAGAAAAGTAATCAGACAGATGTCTGCAATTGTAACAAAGAGGTGCCTGGTGACTCCACCCTTCCCACCTTTCTTTATGATGTACTGTTTTCCTCTTGTCACCCAGGCTGAAGTGCAACAGTGATCTTTGCTTATTGCAACACCTTTCTTTGGGTTCAAGCAATTGTCCTGCAATGCCCTTCAAGTAGCTGGTTACAGGTGTCCACACCACCACGTAAGCTATTTTATTTTTTGTACCTCAAATCTATCTTTATTTGATTTCCACAAACAGCCACAAAAAAAAAAAAAAATATGGAACACTGCATTCTTTGTTGTCATTTTGCACTGCTGGCCATGCCGGCCTTCTGTAGCATCCCAATTTTAGTGAGGTGCTCAAGAGCACATGCCATGCCTGCCTCAGCTTTTTATTTTCTGTTTTCTGTTTTTATAGCAGGCTGCTGTGTCTTTAGGCCAGTCTCAACCTGTGACCTCACATCCCTCACCTAGCATTCTAAGTGCTGGGATTACAGGCCTGAGCCCAGCCCAAACCAAATTTTTTCATTTCAAAGATGGTTTCACCATGTTGGTGGGTGAACTCCAAACTCTTCTCACATTGGTTTTCGTAAATTACAGTCATGAGCCACCTGCCTGGCCAGCCGACTTTATTGTTAAAAAGAAATCAGAGAGACTGTGCTGCACTGTGACTCACGCCAGCAATCTTAGCACTTTGGGAGGCCGAGGTGGGTCACCTGAGGTCACGAGTTTGAGGTCAGCCTGGGCATCCGGTGAAAACACCACATAAAAAAGAGAAAAGAAAGAAAAGTAATCAGACAGATGAGTGTCTGCAATTGTAACAAAACGAGGTGCCTGGTGACTCCACCTTCCCCACCTTTCTTTATGACATACTTTTCCTCTTGTCACCCAGGCTGAAGTGCAACAGTGTGATCTTTGCTTATTGCAACACCTTTTTTTGGGTTCAAGTGATTCCTGCCAATGCCTTCAAGTAGCTGGGGTTACAGGTGTTCCACACCACGTCCAGCTAACTTTCTATTTTTACTTTTTGTACCTCAAATCTATCTTTATTTGATTTCAAAACAGCCACAAAAAATACAAAAATGCTGCACTTTTGCTGTCATTTTGCTGCAGCCATGCAGCCTTCTGTGTAGCATCCCAATTTTAGTGTAGGTGCTGCCAAGTGAGCACATGCCATGCCTGCCTCTTTTTGTTTTTTTTTTTTTTATGTTTTCTTTTTGTTTTTTATAGGAGCGGGCTGCTGTGTCTTTGAGGCCAGTCTCAAACCTGACCTCACATCTGCCCAGCATTCTAAGTGCTGGGATTACAGGCCTGAGAGCAGCCAAAAAAAATTTTTCATTTCAAAGATGATCTCACATTTGTTTTTCAGGTGCCTAAATTACAGCCCCATGAGCCACCTTGCTGGCAGCCGACTTTATTGTTAAAAAAAGATTAGAGAGACTGTGCTGAAGGCTGTGACTCACGCCAGCAATCTTAGCACTTTGGGAGGCTGGTGGGGTCACCTGAGGTCATGAGTTCGAGGTCAGCCTGGGCATCCTGGAAAACCACCTCACATAAAAAAGAAAAGAAAAGAAAAGTAATCAGACAGATGAGTGTCTGCAATTGTAACAAAGGAGGTGCCTGGTGACTCCACCCTTTCCTTTCTTTATGTACTTTTTCCTCTTGTCACCCAGGCTGAAGTGCAACAGTGATCTTTGCTTATTGCAACATTTCTTTTGGGTTCTGATTGTCCTGCAATGCCCTTCAAGTAGCTGGGGTTACAGGTGTCCACACCACCGTCCAGCTAACTTTCTATTTTACTTTGTACCTCAAATCTATCTTTATTTGATTTCACAAAACTCAATAAATATATGTTTAGCACTAAAAATTGTGATCTGTGTGCATGCATTTGCTATGCTTTTCAGCACATTTTGTATGCTCTGTGATACACTGCACTGCATGTTGTTTTAGACAGCTGTGTGTCTCCTCTGTCAGATGTCTGACATTAGTTAGTGCTGATTACAGGAGAGCCAAATTTTTTTTTTTTTTAAAGAGGGTTTCACCATGTTGGGTGGTCGTCTGCTACAATTATCTTTTTCACATTGTTTGAGCTGGCTCTCAGCCTGCTGGCTCTTTATTGTTAAAAGAAATCAGAGACTGTGGCGCTGTGACTCACGCCAGCAATCTTAGCACTTTGGGAGAGGTGGGGTCACCTGAGGTCACGAGTTTGAGGTCAGCCTGGGCATCAGTGAAAACCCACCACATAAAAAAAGAGAAAAAGAAAAGAAAAGTAATCAGACAGATGAGTGTCTGCAATTGTAACAAAACCAGGTGCCTGGTGACTCCACCCTTCTGCCTTTCTTTATGATGTACTGTTTCTCTTGTCACCCAGGCTGAAGTGCAACAGTGCAATCTTTACTTATTGCAACACCTTTCTTTTTTTGGGTTCAAGCGATTGTCCTGCCAATGCCCTTCAAGTAGCTGGGGTTACAGGTGTCCAAACACCACTCCAGCTAACTTTCTATTTTACTTTTTGTACCTCAAATCTATCTTTATTTGATTTCCACAAAACAGCCACAACAAAAAAAAATTACAGAATGCTGCATTCCTTTGTGTGTCATTTTTGCTGCTGCCACATGCCTTCTGTGTAGCATCCCAATTTTAGTGCAGGTGCTGCTGAAGTGAGCACATGCCATGCCTGCCTCAGCTTTTTATGTTTTTCTGTTTTATAGGAGGGCTGCTGTGTCTTTGAGGCCAGTCTCGAACCTGTGACCTCATGATCTGCTGCCTTGGCATTCTAAGTGCTGGGATTACAGGCCTGAGCAGCCAAACCAAATTTTTTTTTTCAAAGATGGGTTTCACCATGTTGAAACCCAAACTTTCATGTTTCCTGCATTGTTTGAGGCACTTACAGGCTCCTGAGCCACCTTGCCTGGCCAAATTTATTGTTAAAAAGAATCAGAGACTGTGTGACTCAGCCAGCAATCTTAGCACTTTGGGAGGCCAGGTGGTGGGTCACCTGAGGTCATGAGTTTGAGGTCAGCCTGGGCATCCTGGTGAAAACCACCTCACATAAAAAAGAAAAGAAAAGTAATCAGACAGATGAGTGTCTGCAATTGTAACAAAACCAGAGGTGCTGACTCCCCCCCCACCTTTCTTTATGATTTTTTCCTTGTCACCCAGGCTGAAGTGCAACAGTGCAATCTTGCTTATTGCAACACCTTTCTTTTGGGTTCAAGCATTGTCCTGCAATGCCCTTCAAGTAGCTGTTACAGGTGTCCACACCACCACATCCAGCTAACTTTCTATTTTACTTTTTGTACCTCAAATCTGTCTTTATTTGATTTCCACAAAACAGCCACAAAAAAAAAATAGAATGCTGCATTCTTTTGCTGTCATTTTGTGCTGTGCCACAGCCTTTAGTGTCCCAATTTTAGTGCAGGTGCTGCCGGCGAGCACATGCCATGCCTGCCTCAGTTTTTTTTATGTTTTTCTGTTTTTTTTTTATAGGGAGCTGCGCTGTGTCTTTAGGCCAGTCTCAAACCTGTGACCTCACGATCTGCCTCAGCATTCTAAGTGCTGGGATTACAGGCCTGAGAGCCCAGCCCAAACCAAATTTTTTCATTTCAAAGATGGTTTCAATTTTTGGCGGGTCTCAAACCCACAACTTCATGATTTGCCTGCATTGGTTTTCTGAGGTGCCCAAATTACAGACTCTGGTGAGCCAAGTCTCCCCCAGGGGGCCAACATTTTGTTAAAAAAGTAATCAGAGGGACTGTAAGAGGCTGGTGACTCACGCCAGCAATCTGCACTTTGAGGCCTGCTGGGTCACCTGAGGTTCACAGTTTGAGGTTCAGCCTGCCACCCACATGTCCAGCTAACTTTCTATTTTACTTTTTGTACCTCAAATCTTTATTTGATTTCCACAACAAAAAAAATATAAGCTGCATTCTTTGTGTCATTTTTGCTGCAGCCAAATTCTGTGTAGCATCCCAATTTTAGTGCAGGTGCTGCAAAGCGAGCACATGCCATGCCTGCCTCAGCTTTTTTTTTTTTCTGTTTTTCTGTTTTTATAGGAGCAGGCTGCTGTGTCTTTAGGCCAGTCTCAAACCTGTGACCTCATGATCTGCCTCAGCATTCTAAGTGCTGGGATTACAGGCCTGAGCCCAGCCAAACCAAATTTTTTTGTTTCAAAGATGGTTTCACCATGTTGGGCGGTCTTGAACCCGCAACTTTGATCTGCGCATTGTTTGAGGTGCCTAAATTACAGTCTCCATGAGCCACCTTGCCTGGCCAGCCGACTTTATTGTTAAAAAGAAATCAGAGACAGAGTGCTGTGACTCACCAGCAATCTTAGCACTTTGGGAGGCTGAGGTGGGTCACCTGAGGTCACGAGTTTGAGGTCAGCCTGGGCATCCCAGGTGAAAATACCCTAAAAAGAGAAAAGAAAAGAAAAGTAATCAGACAGATGAGTGTCTGCAATTGTAACAAAAGAGGTGCCTGGTGACTCCACCCTTCTCCCACCTTCTTTATGACATACTGTTTCCTCTTGTCACCCAGGCTGAAGTGCAACAGTGAATTTTTGCTTATTGCAACATTTTTTGGGTTCAAGATTGTCCTGCAATGCCCTTCAAGTAGCTGGGTTACAGGTGTCCACACCACCAGCTAACTCTATTTTTACTTTTTGTACCTCAAATCTATCTTTAATTGATTTCAACAAAACAGCCACAATAACAAAAATACAGAATGCTACATTCCTTTTTGTGTCACTTTTGCGCTGCAGTCAAGCCAGCCTTCTGTGTAGCATCCCAATTTTAGTGCAGGTGCAAAGCGAGCACATGCATGCCTGCCTCAGCTTTTTATGTTTTGTTTTTCTTTTTATAGGAGCGCTGTGCTGTCTTTGAGGCCAGTCTGAAATGTGACCTCATGATCTGCCCAGGGCATTCTAAGTGCTGGGATTACAGGCCTGATGAGCCGAGCCCAAACCAAATTTTTTTGTTTCAAAGATGGGTTTCACCATGTTGGTGTCTCAACCTGCAACTTGTGATCTGATTGTTTTTGAGGCACCTAAATTACAGGCTCATGAGCCATGCCCAGCTGGCCAACTTTATTGTTAAAAAAATCAGAGACTGTGCTGCTGTGACTCACCAGCAATCTTAGCATTTTGGGAGGCAGGTGTGGGGTCACCTGAGGTCACGAGTTTGAGGTCAGCCTGGCATCTGGTGAAAACCCACATAAAAAGAGAAAAGAAAAAAAAGTAATCAGACAGATGAGTGTCTGCAATTGTAACAAAGAGCCTGGTGACTCCACCTTCCCTGCCTTTCTTTATGTACTGTTTTCTCTTGTCACCCAGGCTGAAGTGCAACAGTGCAATTTTGCTTATTGCAACACCTCTTTTTGGGTTCAAGCGATTGTCCTGCCCTTCAAGTAGCTGGTTGCAGGTGTCCACACCACCACGTCCAGCTAACTTTCTATTTTATTTTTGTACCTCAAATCTATCTTTATTTGATTTCCACAAAACAGAAAAAAAAAAATGCTGCATTTTGTGTCATTTTTGCTGCAGCCATGCTGGCCTTCTGTGTAGCATCCCAATTTTAGTGCAGGTGCTGAAAGCAAGCACATGCCATGCCTGCAGCTGTTTTTTTTTTTTGTTTTGTTTTGTTTTTATAGAGCGGGCTGCTGTGTTGAGGCCAGTCAAACCTGTGACCTCATGATCTGCTCAGCATTCTAAGTGCTGGGATTACAGGCCTGAGAGCCCAGCAAACCAAATTTTTTTGTTTCAAAGATGGGTTTCACCATGTTGGTCGGGGGTCTCAACCCACAACTTCTCATGATCCACCGCATTGGTTTTGAGGCAAATTACACATGAGCCACCTTGCCCAGCGGCTGAATTTATTGTTAAAAAGAATCAGAGACTGTGCGCGCTGTGACTCACACCAGCAATCTTAGCACTTTGGGAGGCCAAGGTGGTGGGTCACCTGAGGTCACGAGTTGAGGTCAGCCTGGGCATTGAAACACCTCACATAAAAAAAAAGAAAAGAAAAGTAATCAGACAGATGAGTGTCTGCAATTGTAACAAAAGAGGTGCCTGGTGACTCCACCCTTCTCCCCACCTTTCTTTATGATTTTTTTCTTGTCACCCAGGCTGAAGTGCAACAGTGATTTTGCTTATTGCAACACCTTTTTTGGGTTCAAGCGATTGTCCTCAATGCCCTTCAAGTAGCTGGGGTTACAGGTGTCCACACACCATCCAGCTAACTTTCTATTTTTACTTTTTTTTGTACCTCAAATCTATCTTTATTTGATTTCCACAAAACAGCCACAAAAAAAAAATACAAATGCTGCATTTTTTGCATGTCATTTTTGCACTGTGCTGTGTAGCATCCCAATTTTAGTGCAGGTGCTGACGAGCACATGCCATGCCTGCCTCAGCTTTTTATGTTTTTCTGTTTTTATAGGAGCAGGCTGTGCTGTGTCTTTGAGGCCAGTCTCAACCTGTGACCTCATGATCTGCCTGCATTCTAAGTGCTGGATTACAGGCCTGAACAGCAGCCCAAACCAAATTTTTTTTTCAAAGATGGGTTTCACCATGTTGGTGGGCGGGTCTCGAACCTGCAACTTCTCATGATCTGCCTGCATTGGTTTTGAGGTGCCTAAATTACAGGCTCATGAGCCACCTTGTGGCTGGCCAATTTATTGTTAAAAAAAATCAGAGACTGTGCTGGGCTGTGACTCATGCCAGCAATCTTAGCACTTTGGGAGGCTGAGGTGGTGGGTCACCTGAGGTCATGAGTTCGAGGTCAGCCTGGGCATCCTGGTGAAAACCCACCTCACATAAAAAAAAGAAAAGAAAAGTAATCAGATGAGTGTCTGCAATTGTAACAAAAAGTGGTGCCTGGTGACTCCACCCTTCCCGCCTTTCTTTATGATGTACTTTTCTCTTGTCACCCAGGCTGAAGTGCAACAGTGTGATCTTTGCTTATTGCAACACCTTTCTTTTGGGTTCAAGCGATTGTCCTGCAATGCCCTTCAAGTAGCTGGGGTTACAGGTGTCCACACCACCATGTCCAGCTAACTTTCTATTTTTACTTTTTGTACCTCAAATCTATCTTTATTTGATTTCCACAAAACAGCCACAACAAAAAATATATACAAAATGCTGCATTTCTTTGCGTGTCATTTTTGTGATGCAGCCACCCCGGCCTTCTGTGTAGCATCCCAATTTTAGTGCAGGTGCTGCCAAAGTGAGCACATGCCATGCCTGCCTCAGCTTTTTCATGTTTTTCTGTTTTCTGTTTTTATAGGAGCAGGCTGTGCTGTGTCTTTAGAGGCCAGTCTCAACCTGTGACCTCACAATCTGCCACCTTGGCATTCTAAGTGCTGGGATTACAGGCCTGAGGAGCCCAGCCCAAACCAAATTTTTTTTTTTTTTCAAAGATGGGTTTCACCATGTTGGTCGGGTGGGTCTCAAACCTGCAACTTCTCATGATCCACCGCATTGGTTTTGAGGCACCTAAATTACAGGCTCCATGAGCCACCTGCCTGCGGCCACTTTATTGTTAAAAAAAATCAGAGAGACTGTGCTGGTGCTGTGACTCACGCCAGCAATCTTAGCACTTTGGGAGGCCAAGGTGGTGGGTCACCTGAGGTCATGAGTTCGAGGTCAGCCTGGGCATCCCGGTGAAAACCACCTCACATAAAAAGAGAAAAGAAAAGAAAAGTAATCAGACAGATGAGTGTCTGCAATTGTAACAAAAGAGGTGCCTGGTGACTCCACCTTCTCCCGCCTTTCTTTATGATGTACTTTTTCTCTTGTCACCCAGGCTGAAGTGCAACAGTGCAATCTTTACTTATTGCAACACCTTTCTTTTGGGTTCAAGCGATTGTCCTGCAATGCCCTTCAAGTAGCTGGGGTTACAGGTGTCCACACCACCACGTCCAGCTAACTTTCTATTTTACTTTTTGTACCTCAAATCTATCTTTATTTGATTTCCACAAAACAGCCAAAAAAAAAATACAAAATGCTGCATTTTTTGCGTGTCATTTTGCTGGCCATGCTGGCCTTCTGTGTAGCATCCCAATTTTAGTGCAGGTGCTGCCAAAGTGAGCACATGCCATGCCTGCCTCAGCTTTTTATGTTTTTCTGTTTTTATAGTGGCTGTGTTGTTTTTTTGAGGCCAGTCTCAACCTGTGACCTCACAATCTGCCCACCTCAGCATTCTAAGTGCTGGGATTACAGGCCTGAGCCCAGCCCAAACCAAATTTTTTTTTCAAAGAGGGTTTCACCATGTTGGTCGGGTGGGTCTCAAACCTGCAACTTCTCATGATCTGCATTGGTTTTGAGGCCTAAATTACAGGCTCCCATGAGCCACCTTGCCTGGCCAGCCGACTTTATTGTTAAAAAGAATCAGAGAGACTGTGCTGGTGCTGTGACTCACCAGCAATCTTAGCACTTTGGGAGGCCAAGGTGGGTGGGTCACCTGAGGTCACGAGTTTGAGGTCAGCCTGGGCATCCAGTGAAAACCCACCTCACATAAAAAGAAAAGAAAAGTAATCAGACAGATGAGTGTCTGCAATTGTAACAAAACGAGGTGCCTGGTGACTCCACCCTTCTCCCACCTTTCTTTATGATACTGTTTTCTCTTGTCACCCAGGCTGAAGTGCAACAGTGATCTTTGCTTATTGCAACACCTTTCTTTTGGGTTCAAGCGATTGTCCTGCCAATGCCCTTCAAGTAGCTGGGGTTACAGGTGTCCACACCACGTCCAGCTAACTTTCTATTTTACTTTTTGTACCTCAAATCTATCTTTATTTGATTTCCACAAAAGCAAGAAAAAAAATACAAAATGCTGCATTCTTTGTGTGTCATTTTTTTGCTGCCAGCTGGCCTTCTGTGTAGCATCCCAATTTTAGTGCAGGTGCTGCTGAAGTGAGCACATGCCATGCCTGCCTCAGCTTTTTATGTTTTTCTGTTTTTATAGGAGTGTTGCTGTGTCTTTGAGGCCAGTCTCGAACCTGTGACCTCACAATCTGCCCACCTCAGCATTCTAAGTGCTGGGATTACAGGCCTGAGGAGCCCAGCCCAAACCAAATTTTTTTTTCAAAGAGGGTTTCACCATGTTGGTCGGGTGGGTCTCAAACCTGCAACTTCTCATGATCTGCATTGGTTTTGAGGTGCCTAAATTACAGGCTCCATGAGCCACCTTGCCTGGCTGACTTTATTGTTAAAAAGAAATCAGAGACTGTGCTGGTGCTGTGACTCATGCCAGCAATCTTAGCACTTTGGGAGGCTGAGGTGGTGGGTCACCTGAGGTCATGAGTTCGAGGTCAGCCTGGGCATCCAGTGAAAACACCTCACATAAAAAGAAAAGTAATCAGACAGATGAGTGTCTGCAATTGTAACAAAAGAGGTGCCTGGTGACTCCACCCCCGCCTTTCTTTATGATGTACTGTTTTCCTCTTGTCACCCAGGCTGAAGTGCAACAGTGTGATCTTTGCTTATTGCAACACCTTTCTTTTGGGTTCAAGCATTGTCCTGCCAATGCCCTTCAAGTAGCTGGGGTTACAGGTGTCCACCACCACGTCCAGCTAACTTTCTATTTTACTTTTTGTACCTCAAATCTATCTTTATTTGATTTCCACAAAACAGCCAAAAGAAAAAAATATGAATGCTGCATTTTTTGCGTGTCATTTTTTGCACTGTGGCCACTGGCCTTCTGTGTAGCATCCCAATTTTAGTGCAGGTGCTGCCAAAGTGAGCACATGCCATGCCTGCCTCAGCTTTTTATGTTTTTTTTTTTTTTTTTTATAGGAGCGGCTGTGCTGTGTCTTTGAGGCCAGTCTCAACCTGTGACCTCATGATCTGCCCTCAGCATTCTAAGTGCTGGGATTACAGGCCTGAGGAGCCCAGCCCAAACCAAATTTTTTTTTTTTTCAAAGATGGGTTTCACCATGTTGGTCGGGTGGGTCTCAAACCTGCAACTTCTCATGATCTGCCCGCATTGGTTTTGAGGTGCCTAAATTACAGGCTCCATGAGCCACCTTGCCTGTGGCTGATTTTATTGTTAAAAAAATCAGGGAAACTGCGCTTGGTGCTGTGACTCACGCCAGACATTTACCACTTTGGGAGGCTGAGGTGGGCATGTCACCTGAGGTCACAAGTTTGAGGTTATCTGGGGCATCATGGTGAAAACCCACCTCACATAAAAACAAAGAGAAGAAAAGTAATCAGACAGATGAGTGTCTGCAATTGTAACAAAACGAGGTGCCTGGTGACTCCACCCTTTGCCCCGCCTTTCTTTATGATGTACTTTTTTCTCTTGTCACCCAGGCTGAAGTGCAACAGTGCAATCTTTGCTTATTGCAACACCTTTTTTTGGGTTCAAGCGATTGTCCTGCCAATGCCCTTCAAGTAGCTGGGGTTACAGGTGTCCACACCACCACATCCAGCTAACTTTCTATTTTTACTTTTTGTACCTCAAATCTATCTTTATTTGATTTCCACAAAACAGCTGCAAGAAAAAAAATACAAAAAGCTGCATTTCTTTGTGTCATTTTTGGTGTGCCATGCCGGCCTTCTGTGTAGCATCCCAATTTTAGTGCAGGTGCTGCCGAAGTGAGCACATGCCATGCCTGCCTCAGCTTTTTTATGTTTTTCTGTTTTTTTTTTTTTTATAGGGAGTGGGCTGTGCTGTGTCTTTAGGCCAGTCTCGAACCTGTGACCTCACAATCTGCCCACCTTGGCATTCTAAGTGCTGGGATTACAGGCCTGAGGAGCCCAGCCCAAACCAAATTTTTTTTTCATTTCAAAGATGGGTTTCACCATGTTGGTCGGGGGGTTTCAAACACGCAACTTCTCATGATCCACCCATTGGTTTTGAGGCCTAAATTACAGGCTCCATGAGCCACCTTGCCTGGCCAAATTTATTGTTAAAAAAAGAAATCAGAGAGACTGTGCTGGCGCTGTGACTCATGCCAGCAATCTTAGCACTTTGGGAGGCTGAGGTGGGTGAGTCACCTGAGGTCACGAGTTTGAGGTTAGCCTGGGCATCTGGTGAAAACCCACCTCACATAAAAAGAGAAAAAAAAAAGAAAAGTAATCAGACAGATGAGTGTCTGCAATTGTAACAAAACGAGGTGCCTGGTGACTCCACCTTCTCCCGCCTTTCTTTATGACATGCTTTTTCTCTTGTCACCCAGGCTGAAGTGCAACAGTGCAATCTTTGCTTATTGCAACACCTTTCTTTTGGGTTCAAGTGATTGTCCTGCCAATGCCCTTCAAGTAGCTGGGGTTACAGATGTCCACACACCACGTCCAGCTAACTTTCTATTTTTACTTTTTGTACCTCAAATCTATCTTTATTTGATTTCCACAAAACAGCCAAAAAAAAAAAAATACAGAACTGCATTCTTTGTGTCATTTTTGTGTGGCCATGCTGGCCTTCTGTGTAGCATCCCAATTTTAGTGCAGGTGCTGCAAGTGAGCACATGCCATGCCTGCCTCAGCTTTTTATGTTTTTCTGTTTTTCTGTTTTTATAGGGAGCTGCTGTGTCTTTGAGGCCAGTCTCGAACCTGTGACCTCACGATCTGCCTGCCTCAGCATTCTAAGTGCTGGGATTACAGGCCTGAGGAAGCAGCCAAAACCAAATTTTTTTTTTCAAAGATGGGTTTCACCATGTTGGTCGGGCGGGTCTCAAACCCACAACTTCTCATGATCCTGCATTGGTTTTGAGGCGCCTAAATTACAGGCTCCATGAGCCACCTTGCCTGGCCAAATTTATTGTTAAAAAAATCAGAGAGACTGTGCTGGTGCTGTGACTCATGCCAGCAATCTTAGCACTTTGGGAGGCCGAGGTGGTGGGTCACCTGAGGTCATGAGTTGAGGTCAGCCTGGGCATCCAGTGAAAAACCTCCTCACATAAAAAAGAGAAAAAAGTAATCAGACAGATGAGTGTCTGCAATTGTAACATAACAAGGTGCCTGGTGAAACCACCTTCTCCCGCCTTTCTTTATGATGTACTGTTTCTCTCTTGTCACCCAGGCTGAAGTGCAACAGTGCGATCTTTGCTTATTGCAACACCTTTATTTTGGGTTCAAGCAATTGTCTTGCCAATTCCCTTCAAGTAGCTAAGGTTACAGGTGTCCACACACCACGTCCAGCTAACTTTCTATTTTGTACCTCAAATCTATCTTTATTTGATTTCCACAAAACAGCCAAAAGGAAAATAAAAATGAAACACTGCATTTTTTTGTGTCATTTTTGCAATGCAGCCATGCCGGCCTTTTGTGTAGCATCCCAATTTTAGTGCAGGTGCTGCTGAAGAGAGCACATGCCATGCCTGCCTCAGCTTTTTTATATTTTCCTGTTTTTTTTTTTTATAGGAGTGGGCTGTGCTGTGTCTTTGAGGCCAGTCTCGAACCTGTGACCTCATGATCTTCCCCTTGGCATTCTAAGTGCTGGGATTACAGGCCTGAGGAGCAGCCCAAACCAAATTTTTTTTTTTTTTCAAAGATGGGATTCACCATGTTGTTCGGGCGGGTCTCAAATCCACAACTTCTCGTGATCCACTCACATTGGTTTTCGAGTTGCTTAAATTACAGGCTCCCATGAGCCACCTTGCCCAGCCGGCTGACTTTATTGTTAAAAAAAAATCAGAGACTGTGCTGGACGCTGTGACTCATGCCAGCAATCTTAGCACTTTGGGAGGCTGAGGTGGGGGGTCACCTGAGGTCACGAGTTTGAGGTCAGCCTGGGCATCCTGGTGAAAACCACCTCACATAAAAAAGAAAAAGAAAAGTAATCAGACAGATGAGTGTCTGCAATTGTAACAAAACGAGGTGCCTGGTGACTCCACCCTTCTCCCTGCCTTTCTTTATGACGTACTGTTTCCTCTTGTCACCAGGCTGAAGTGCAACAGTGTGATCTTTGCTTATTGCAACACCTTTTTTTGGGTTCAAGCAATTGTCCTGCCAATGCCCTTCAAGTAGCTGGGGTTACAGGTGTCCACACCACCACGTCCAGCTAACTTTCTATTTTTACTTTTTTGTACCTCAAATCTATCTTTATTTGATTTCCACAAAACAGCCACAAAAAAAAAATACAAAATGCTGCATTCTTTGTGTCATTTTTGCTGCAGCCATGCTGGCCTTCTGTGTAGCATCCCAATTTTAGTGCAGGTGCTGCCAAAGTGAGCACATGCCATGCCTGCCTCAGCTTTTTATGTTTTTCTGTTTTTTATAGGAGTGGCTGTGCTGTGTCTTTGAGGCCAGTCTCAACCTGTGACCTCATGATCTGCCTCAGCATTCTAAGTGCTGGGATTACAGGCCTGAGCAGCAAACCAAATTTTTTTTTCAAAGATGGGTTTCACCATGTTGGTCGGGCAGGACTCGAACCTGCAACTTCTCATGGTCTTCTAGCATGGTTTTTCGAGGAGAATATATTACAGGCTCCCATGAGCCACCTTTCCCAGCCAGCTGACTTTATTGCTAAAAAAGAAATCAGAGAGACTGTGCAGGGCGCTGTGACACAAGCCAGCAATCTTAGCACTTTTGGAGGCCGAGGTGGGCAGGTCACCTGAGGTCACGAGTTTGAGGTCAGCCTGGGCATCCCAGTGAAAACCCACCTCACATAAAAAGAAAAAAAAATCAGAGAGACTGTGCTGGGCGCTGTGACTCATGCCAGCAATCTTAGCACTTTGGGAGGCTGAGGTGGGTGGGTCACCTGAGGTCATGAGTTCGAGGTCAGCCTGGGCATCCCAGTGAAAACCCACCTCACATAAAAAGAAAAAAAAGAAAAAGAAAAGTAATCAGACAGGTGAGTGTCTGCAATTGTAATAAAACGAGGTGCCTGGTGAATCCACCCTTTCCCCGTCTTTCTTTATGATGTACTGTTTTCTCTTGTCACCCAGGCTGAAGTGCAACAGTGTGATCTTTGCTTATTGCAACACCTTTTTTGGGTTCAAGTGATTGTCCTGCCAATGCCCTTCAAGTAGCTGGGGTTACAGGCACACCACCATCCCAGCTATTTTTTTTATTTTAACTTTATTTGCAAATCTTATTTGATTGTCATGCTATGCTGTTTTTGTAGATCCCAATTTTAGTGCAGGTGCTGCTGAAGTGAGCACATGCCATGCCTCAGCTTTTTATGTTTTTCTGTTTTCTGTTTTTTATAGGAGGCTGCTGTGTCTTTAGAGGCTCGTCTCAAAACTGTGACCTCACAATCTGCCCACCTCAGCATTCTAAGTGCTGGGATTACATGCCTGAGGAGCTGAGAGCCAAACCAAATTTTTTGTTTCAAAGACGGGGTTTCACCATGTTTGTTTGGCAGGTCTCAAACCGGCAACTTCTCATGATCTGACCAAATTGGTTTTAGAGTCGCCTAAATTACAGCTTCCCATGAGCCACCTTGCCCAGCCAGCTGACTTTATTGTTAAAAAAGAAATCAGAGAGACTGTGCTGGGCGCTGTGACTCATGCCAGCAATCTTAGCACTTTGGGAGGCCGAGGTGGGCAGGTCACCTGAGGTCACCAGTTCGAGGTCAGCCTGGGCATCCTGGTGAAAACCCACCTCACCTAAAATAAAAAGAAAAGTAATCAGACAGATGAGTGTCTGCAATTGTAACAAAACGAGGTGCCTGGTGACTACACCCTTCACCCCACCTTACTTTAGGAGGTACTGTTTCCCTTTTGTCACCCAGGCTGAGTGCAAAAGTGTGATCTTTGCTTATTGCAACACCTTTCTTTTGGGTTCAAGTGATTGTCCTGCCAATGCCCTTCAAGTAGCTGGGGTTACAGGTGTCCACAGCCATCATGTCTAGCTAACTTTCTTTTTTTAATTTTGTGTACCTCAAATCTATATTTATTTTATTTCCACAAAACAGACAAAAGA
The DNA here is from genome assembly GCA_021498475.1 of Saguinus midas. Taxonomy (NCBI): domain Eukaryota; kingdom Metazoa; phylum Chordata; class Mammalia; order Primates; family Cebidae; genus Saguinus; species Saguinus midas. The sequence continues at coordinate 8,696 of JAKFGQ010000439.1, read as the reverse complement.
AAAAAAATACAAAATGCTGCATTCTTTGCATGTCATTTTTGCTGCAGCCATGCCTTCTGTGTAGCATCCCAATTTTAGTGCAGGTGCTGCTGAAGTGAGCACATGCCATGCCTGCCTCAGCTTTTTATGTTTTCTGTTTTTATAGGAGCAGGCTGTGCTGTGTCTTTGAGGCCAGTCTCAAACCTGTGACCTCATGATCTGCACCTTGGCATTCTAAGTGCTGGATTACAGGCCTGAGGAGCCCAGCCCAAACCAAATTTTTTTTTGTTTCAAAGACGAGGTTTTCCCATTTTGGTTGCGTAGGTCTTGAACCTGCAACTTCTCATGATCCGCTCACATTTTTTTTGAGGCCAATAAATTACAGGCTTCCATGAGACACCTTGCCTCCCGACTTTATTGTTAAAAAAAAAATCAGAGACTGTGCTGGTGCTGTGACTCATGCCAGCAATCTTAGCACTTTGGGAGGCTGAGGTGGTGGGTCACCTGAGGTCACGAGTTTGAGGTCAGCCTGGGCATCCTGGTGAAAAACACCTCACATAAAAAGAAAAAAAAGAAAAGTAATCAGACAGATGAGTGTCTGCAATTGTAACAAAACGAGGTGCCTGGTGACTCCACCTTCTGCCTTTCTTTATGATGTACTGTTTCCCTCTTGTCACCCAGGCTGAAGTGCAACAGTGTGATCTTTGCTTATTGCAACACCTTTTTTGGGTTCAAGTGATTGTCCTGCCAATGCCCTTCAAGTAGCTGGGGTTACAGGTGTCCACACCACCACGTCCAGCTAACTTTCTATTTTTACTTTTTGTACCTCAAATCTATCTTTATTTGATTTCCACAAAACAGCCAAAAAAAAAAAATACAGAATGCTGCATTCTTTGCATGTCATTTTGCTGCAGCCATGCCTTCTGTGTAGCATCCCAATTTTAGTGCAGGTGCTGCTGAAGTGAGCACATGCCATGCCTGCCTCAGCTTTTTTATGTTTTTCTGTTTTTTATAGGAATCGAGCTGTGCTGTGTCTTTCGAGGCCAGTCTCAACCTGTGACCTCACGATCTGCCTTGGCATTCTAAGTGCTGGGATTACAGGCCTGAGGAGCCCAGCCAAACCAAATTTTTTTTTTTTTCAAAGACAGGGTTTCACCATGTTGGTCGGGTGGGTCTCAACCCACAACTTCTCATGATCACTGCATTGGTTTTGAGGCACCTAAATTACAGGCTCCATGAGCCACCTTGCCTGGCCAATTTATTGTTAAAAAGAAATCAGAGACTGTGCTGGGCGCTGTGACTCACCAGCAATCTTAGCACTTTGGGAGGCTGAGGTGGTGGGTCACCTGAGGTCACGAGTTTGAGGTCAGCCTGGGCATCCGGTGAAAACCACCTCACATAAAAAGAAAAGAAAAGTAATCAGACAGATGAGTGTCTGCAATTGTAACAAAACGAGGTGCCTGGTGACTCCACCCTTTGCCCCGCCTTTCTTTATGATGTACTGTTTTTCTCTTGTCACTCAGGCTGAAGTGCAACAGTGATCTTTGCTTATTGCAACACCTTTTTTTGGGTTCAAGCGATTGTCCTGCAATGCCCTTCAAGTAGCTGGGGTTACAGGTGTCCACACCACGTCCAGCTAACTTTCTATTTTTACTTTTTGTACCTCAAATCTATCTTTATTTGATTTCCACAAAACAGCCACAACAAAAAAAAATACAAAAATGCTGCATTCTTTGTGTGTCATTTTTGTGCTGCAGCCATGCCGGCCTTCTGTGTAGCATCCCAATTTTAGTGCAGGTGCTGCCAAAGCGATCACATGCCATGCCTGCCTCAGCTTTTTATGTTTTTCTGTTTTTATAGGAGGGCTGCACTGTGTCTTTGAGGCCAGTCTCAACCTGTGACCTCATGATCTGCCTCAGCATTCTAAGTGCTAGGATTACAGGCCTGAGCAGCCCAGCCCAAACCAAATTATTTTTTTTCAAAGACAGGGCTTCACCATGTTGGTCGGTGTCTCAACTCAACTGATCTCATTGTTTTTTGAGGCCTAAATTACAGGCTCCATGAGCCACCTTGCCTGGCCAGCTGACTTTATTGTTAAAAATGAAATCAGAGAGACTGTGCTGGGCGCTGTGACTCATGCCAGCAATCTTAGCACTTTGGGAGGCCGAGGTGGTGGGTCACCTGAGGTCATGAGTTCGAGGTCAGCCTGGGCATCCCGGTGAAAACCACCTCACATAAAAAGAAAAAAAAAAAAGTAATCAGACAAATGAGTGTCTGCAATTGTAACAAAACGAGGTGCCTGGTGACTCCACCCCACCTTTCTTTATGATGTACTGTTTCTCTTGTCACCCAGGCTGAAGTGCAACAGTGATCTTTGCTTATTGCAACACCTTTCTTTTGGGTTCAAGATTGTCCTGCCAATGCCCTTCAAGTAGCTGGGGTTACAGGTGTCCACACACCACGTCCAGCTAACTTTCAATTTTTATTTTTTGTACCTCAAACCTATCTTTATTTGATTTCCACAAAACAGCCACAACAAAAAAAATTACAGAATGCTGCATTTCTTTGTGTGTCATTTTTGCACTGTGGCCATGCTGGCCTTCTGTGTAGCATCCCAATTTTAGTGCAGGTGCTGCCGAAGCGAGCACATGCCATGCATGCCTCAGCTTTTTATGTTTTTCTGTTTTTATAGGAGTGGGCTGCACTGTGTCTTTAGAGGCCAGTCTCAACCTGTGACCTCACAATCTGCCCCTTGGCATTCTAAGTACTCGGATTACAGGCCTGAGGAAAAAAAAATTTTTTTTTTTTTCATTTCAAAGACGGGGGTTTCACCATGTTGGTCGAGCGGGTCTCGAACCCGCAACTTCTCATGATCCACCCACATTGGTTTTTGAGGTGCCTAAATTACAGACTCCCATGAGACACCTTGCCTGGCCAGCCAACTTTATTGTTAAAAAAATCAGAGACTGTGCCAGGCTCTGTGACTCACACCAGCAATATTAGCAGTTTGAAAGGCAGAGGTGGGTGGGTAACCTGAGGTCACGAGTTTGAGGTCAGCCTGGGCATCCCGGTGAAAACCCACCTCACATAAAAAGAAAAGAAAAGTAATCAGACAGATGAGTGTCTGCAATTGTAACAAAAAGAGGTGCCTGGTGACTCCACCCTTCTCCCTGCCTTTCTTTATGATGTTCTTTTTCTCTCTTGTCACCCAGGCTGAAGTGCAACAGTGTGATCTTTGCTTATTGCAACACCTTTTTTTGGGTTCAAGTGATTGTCCTGCAATGCCCTTCAAGTAGCTGGGGTTACAGGTGTCCACACCACGTCCAGCTAACTTTCTATTTTTCTTTTTTGTACCTCAAATCTATCTTTATTTGATTTCCACAAAACAGCCACAACAAAAAAAAATACAGAATGCTGCATTCTTTGCATGTCATTTTTGCCCTGTGGCCATGCTGTCCTTCTGTGTAGCATCCCAATTTTAGTGCAGGTGCTGCTGAAGTGAGCACATGCCATGCCTGCCTCAGCTTTTTATGTTTTTTTTTTGTTTTTATAGGAGCAGGCTGTGCTGTGTCTTTTGAGGCCAGTCTCGAACCTGTGACCTCACGATCTGCCCCTCAGCATTCTAAGTGCTGGGATTACAGGCCTGAGGAGCCAGCCAAACCAAATTTTTTTTGTTTCAAAGATGGGTTTCACCATGTTGGTCGGTGGGTCTCAAACCTGCAACTTCTCATGATCTGCGCATTGGTTTTTGAGGCCTAAATTACAGGCTCCATGAGCCACCTTGCCAGCGACTTTATTGTTAAAAAAAATCAGAGAGACTGTGCCAGGTGCTGTGACTCACCAGCAATCTTAGCACTTTGGGAGGCCAGGTGGGTGGGTCACCTGAGGTCACGAGTTTGAGGTCAGCCTGGGCATCCCAGTGAAAACCCACCTCACATAAAAAGTAATCAGACAGATGAGTGTCTGCAATTGTAACAAAACGAGGTGCCTGGTGACTCCACCTTCTCCCGCCTTTCTTTATGATGTACTGTTTTCTCTTGTCACCCAGGCTGAAGTGCAACAGTGATCTTTGCTTATTGCAACACCTTTTTTTTGGGTTCAAGCGATTGTCCTGCCAATGCCCTTCAAGTAGCTGGGGTTACAGGTGTCCACACCACCATGTCCAGCTAACTTTCTATTTTTACTTTTTGTACCTCAAATCTATCTTTATTTGATTTCCACAAAACAGCCACAACAAAAAAAAAAATACAAAAATGCTGCATTCCTTTGTGTGTCATTTTTGCTGTGGCTGCAGCCATGCCAGCCTTCTGTGTAGCATCCCAATTTTAGTGCAGGTGCTGCTGAAGAGCACATGCCATGCCTGCCTCAGCTTTTTATGTTTTCTGTTTTTTATAGAGCAGGCTGTGCTGTGTCTTTGAGGCCAGTCTCGAACCTGTGACCTCACAATCTGCCCACCTCAGCATTCTAAGTGCTGGGATTACAGGCCTGAGGAGCCCAAACCAAATTTTTTTTGTTTCAAAGATGGGTTTCACCATGTTGGTCAGTGGGTCTCAAACCCGCAACTTCTCATGTTCTGCATGCATTGGTTTTGAGGTGCCTAAATTACAGGCTCCCATGAGCCACCTTGCCCAGCTGGCCAAATTTATTGTTAAAAAAAATCAGAGAGACTGTGCCAGGTGCTGTGACTCACGCCAGCAATCTTAGCACTTTGGGAGGCCAAGGTGGTGGGTCACCTGAGGTCACGAGTTTGAGGTCAGCCTGGGCATCCCAGTGAAAACCCACCTCACATAAAAAAGAAAAAAAAAGAAAAGTAATCAGACAGATGAGTGTCTGCAATTGTAACAAAAGAGGTGCCTGGTGACTCACCCTGCCTTTCTTTATGATACTGTTTTCTCTTGTCACCCAGGCTGAAGTGCAACAGTGCAATCTTTGCTTATTGCAACACCTTTCTTTTGGGTTCAAGCGATTGTCTTGCAATGTTCTTCAAATAGCTGGGGTTAAAGGTGTCCACACCACATCCAGCTAACTTTCTATTTTTACTTTTTTGTACCTCAAATCCATCTTTATTTGATTTCCACAAAACAGCCACAAGAAAAAAAATACAGAAAGCTGCATTCTTTGTGTGTCATTTTGCACTGTGCAGCCGCCTTCTGTGTAGCATCCCAATTTTAGTGCAGGTGCTGAAGCGAGCACATGCCATGCCTGCCTCAGCTTTTTATGTTTTCTGTTTTTTTTTTATAGGAGTGGGCTGTGCTGTGTCTTTAGGCCAGTCTCGAACCTGTGACCTCATGATCTGCCTCCTTGGCATTCTAAGTGCTGGGATTACAGGCCTGAGGAGCCCAGCCCAAACCAAATTTTTTTTCATTTCAAAGACGGGTTTCACCATGTTGGTCAGTGGGTCTCAAACCTGCAACTTCTTGTGTATGCATTGGTTTTGAGGTGCCTAAATTACAGGCTCCCATGAGCCACCTTGCCTGGCTGGCAAATTTATTGTTAAAAAAAATCAGAGAGACTGTGCTGGGCTGTGACTCATGCCAGCATTCTTAGCACTTTGGGAGGCTGAGGTGGTGGGTCACCTGAGGTCACGAGTTCGAGGTCAGCCTGGGCATCCCAGTGAAAACCCACCTCACATAAAAAAGAAAAGAAAAGAAAAGTAATCAGACAGATGAGTGTCTGCAATTGTAACAAAACGAGGTGCCTGGTGACTCCACCTTCTCCCCACTTTCTTTATGATACTGTTTCCTCTTGTCACCCAGGCTGAAGTGCAACAGTGCAATCTTTGCTTATTGCAACACATTTCTTTTGGGTTCAAGCGATTGTCTTGCCAATGCCCTTCAAGTAGCTGGGGTTACATGTGTCCACACCACATCCAGCTAACTTTCTATTTTTACTTTTTTGTACCTCAAATCTATTTTTATTTGATTTCCACAAAACAGCCACAAGAAAAAAAATACAGAATGCTGCATTCTTTGCGTGTCATTTTTGCACTGTGGCCACGCAGGCCTTCTGTGTAGCATCCCAATTTTAGTGCAGGTGCTGCCGAAGTGAGCACATTCCATGCCTGCCTCAGCTTTTTATGTTTTCTGTTTTTTTTTTTTATAGGAGTGGGCTGTGCTGTGTCTTTAGAGGCCAGTCTCGAACCTGTGACCTCACGATCTGCCACCTCAGCATTCTAAGTGCTGGGATTACAGGCCTGAGGAGCCCAAACCAAATTTTTTTTTCAAAGATGGGTTTCACCATGTTGGTCGGTGGTCTCAAACCCGCAACTTCTCATGATCCACACATTGGTTTTGAGGCACCTAAATTACAGGCTCCATGAGCCACCTTGCCTGGCTGACTTTATTGTTAAAAAAAATCAGAGACTGTGCTGGGCACTGTGACTCACGCCAGCAATCTTAGCACTTTGGGAGGCTGAGGTGGGTGGGTCACCTGAGGTCAGAGTTTGAGGTCAGCCTGGGCATCCCAGTGAAAACCACCTCACATAAAAAAAAGAAAAGTAATCAGACAGATGAGTGTCTGCAATTGTAACAAAAGAGGTGCCTGGTGACTCCACCCTTCTCCCGCCTTTCTTTATGATGTACTGTTTCCTCTTGTCACCCAGGCTGAAGTGCAACAGTGATCTTTGCTTATTGCAACACCTTTTTTTGGGTTCAAGCGATTGTCCTGCCAATGCCCTTCAAGTAGCTGTGGTTACAGGTGTCCACACCACCACGTCCAGCTAACTTTCTATTTTTACTTTTTGTACCTCAAATCCATCTTTATTTGATTTCCACAAAACAGCCAAAGAAAAAAAATACAAATGCTGCATTTTTGCATGTCATTTTTGTGCTGCGACCATGCTGGCCTTTTGTGTAGCGTCCCAATTTTAGTGCAGGTGCTTTTGAAGCGAGCACATGCCATGCCTGCCTCAGCTTTTTTATGTTTTCTGTTTTTCTTTTTTATAGGAGCGGCTGTGCTGTGTCTTTAGAGGCCAGTCTCAAACCTGTGACCTCACGATCCTCACTCAGCATTCTAAGTGCTGGGATTACAGGCCTGAGGAGCCCAGCCAAACCAAATTTTTTTTTGTTTCAAAGATGGGTTTCACCATGTTGGTTGGGTGGGTCTCGAACCCACAACTTCTCATGATCTGCCTGCATTGGTTTTCGAGGCGCCTAAATTACAGGCTCCTATGAGCCACCTTCCTCAGGTGACCGAATTTATTGTTAAAAAGAAATCAGAGAGACTGTGCTGGGCGCTGTGACTCATGCCAGCAATCTTAGCACTTTGGGAGGCTGAGGTGGGTGGGTCACCTGAGGTCAGAGTTTGAGGTCAGCCTGGGCATCCCAGTGAAAACGCTCCTCACATAAAAAAGAGAGAAAGAAAATAAATCAGACAGATGAGTGTCTGCAATTGTAACAAAACGAGGTGCCTTGTGACTCCACCCTTCTCCCGCCTTTCTTTATGATGTACTGTTTCCTCTTGTCACCCAGGCTGAAGTGCAACAGTGATCTTTGCTTATTGCAACACCTTTCTTTTGGGTTCAAGTGATTGTCCTGCCAATGCCCTTCAAGTAGCTGGGGTTACAGGTGTCCACACCACCATGTCCAGCTAACTTTCTATTTTTACTTTTTGTACCTCAAATCTATCTTTATTTGATTTCCACAAACAGCAACAAAAATAAAACTGCATTCTTTGCGTGTGTCATTTTTGTGCTGCCAGCCAGCCTTCTGTGTGTGTCCCAATTTTAGTGCAGGTGCTGCAAGTGAGCACATGCCATGCCTGCCTCAGCTTTTTTCTGTTTTTTTTTTTTTTTTTAGGGAGTGGCTGCACTGTGTCTTTAGAGGCCAGTCTCAAACTTTGACCTCACCCACCTGCCTCAGCATTCTAAGTGCTGGGATTACAGGCCTGAGCTGAGCCCAAACCAAATTTTTTTTCATTTCAAAGAGGTTTCACCATGTTGGTCAGGTGGTCTCAAACCGCAACTTCTCATGATCCACCACATTGTTTTTGAGGCACCTAAATTACAGGCTCCATGAGCCACCTTGCCCGCCAGCCTTTATTGTTAAAAAAAATCAGAGAGACTGTGCTGGGCTGTGACTCACGCCAGCAATCTTAGCACTTTGGGAGGCCGGGTGGTGGTCACCTGAGTTGAGTTCAGTCAGCCTGGGCATCCCAGTGGTCACCTCACATAAAAAGAGAAAAGAAAAGAAAAGTAATCAGACAGATGAGTGTCTGCAATTGTAACAAAACAGGTGCCTGGTGACTCCACCTTCTCCACCTTTCTTATATGTACTGTTTCCTCTTGTCACCCAGGCTGAAGTGCAACAGTGCATCTTTGCTTATTGCAACACCTTTTTTGGGGGTTCCATGCAGTTTTTAATTTTACTTTCAAATCTATCTTTATTTGATTTCCAAAAACCAAAAAAATATGCATTTTTGCATGTCATTTTTGCAGCACCCGCCTTCTGTGTAGATCCCAATTTTAGTGCAGGTGCTGCTGAAGCGAGCACATGCCTCAGCTTTTTTATGTTTTTTTTTATAGGAGTGGCTGCTGTGTCTTTGAGGCCAGTCTCGAACCTGTGACCTCACGATCTGCCACCAGCATTCTAAGTGCTGGGATTACAGGCCTGAGGGCTGCCCAAACCAAATTTTTTTGTTTCAAAGATGGGTTTCACCATGTTGGTGGTCTCAACTGCAACTTCTCATGATCACTGCATTGGTTTTGAGGCGCCTAAATT
>JAKFGQ010000438.1:0-24356 GCA_021498475.1 Saguinus midas | reverse complement strand
CATGAATGAGGACAGTACTCGCTTAAAAAGAATACTCAAAGAAATTGGAGTTGTATTGACTGACCCCAAGTTGTATGACTCAGTTGAAGAAAAGGAAGGACTGGGAAAGGTTGGGTTAGTGACTTGAAGGAAAGGTTTGTAGCTATTTGTTTTTTCCTTATTTAAGATAATAAAGGTCTTACTGCTGGTATTGCAGCACATATTTGAAAAAAAAAAAAGAATAAATATGAGGAGAAGTGTTTTTATACTCTAAAGGAGCTTTTGAGGGCATCTAACCTGTACCTTGCCCACCAAGAACACATATCCCTTACAAGTACTATCTCCTTTGAATGTGGAATGAACATACCCTTCCTAATTTTCTCAGACTAAGAAATCACCAAGGACATTTTCTGTAAGTCAGTGCCTTTGATCCTTATAATGACACAAACTCGCTGAGACAAGACAAGACTTTGTCATACAAGAGTGTCTGGAAGGCAGAAATCTACCCACAATATAGCTCCTGATAAGAAGCGATGTGAAAGTGTTCATGCCAGAGAGGGCCCAGGAATGTATATGATGAAAAAGTGCTCATCGTCATTGGCCATTAGAGAGATGCAAATCAAAACCACATTGAGATACCATCTCCGCCAGTTAGAATGGCGATCATTAAAAATCTGGAGACAGCAGATGCTGGAGAGGATGTGGAGAAATAGGAACACTCTTACACTGTTGGGAGTGTAAATTACTTCAACCATTGTGGAAGACAGTGGCGATTCCTCAGGGACCTAGAAATAGAAATTCCATTTGACCCAGCAATCCCATTACTGGGTATCTATCAAGGACTATAAATCGTTCTACTATAAGGACACATGCACGAATGTTCATTGCAGCACTGTTTACAATAGCAAAGACCTGGCACCAACCCAAATGCCCAAGAATGATAGACTGGACTGGGAAAATGTGGCACATATACCATGGAATATTATGCAGCAATCAAAATGATGAGTTTGTGTCCTTTGTAGGGACATGGATGAATCTGGAGAACATCATTCTCAGCAAACTGACACAAGAACAGAAAAGAAATACATATACTCACTCATAGGTGGGTGAGAAAAATGAGAACACATGGACACAGAGAGGTGGTCTACTATACACTGGGGACTGTTGGGGGGAATGGGGGAGGGACAGCGGGGGGGGCTGAGGGGGATAGCCTGGGGATGAATGCCAAGTGTGGGTGAGGGGGAGGAAAGCAGCAAAGCACACTGCCATGTGTGTACCTATGCAACTATCTTGCTCGTTCTGCACATGTATCCCCAAACCTATAATACAATAAAAATTAAAAAAAAAAAAAAGATTCAGAAATTTCCTTTATCCCCGATTTCAGAGTCTCACTAAATAATGCGCACCTGTGAAATAATTAGGAGACTCTTTCCCGTGGCCTCTATCTTGGAGAGTCACTGAATAATGTGGTGTAGTCAGGAGTCTATTTCATGGAGACACATATTCAGAGCATTGGTGAATAAGACAGGCCCTTGCTATAGTAAGGAATCTAATTAATATGGCCACATCTTCTGAGCCTCACTCAATAATACACACCTAAAGAATAACTGGGAGTCAATTTTCCATGGACCTTCATTCACAGCCTCAGTCAATAATGTACACCCGTGGAGTATCCAGGAGTCTGTTATATTTGGACATACATTCATTGCCTCAGTAGACAATATGCACGTGTGGATTAGTCAGAATTCCATTTTGTATGGCCACTTACTCGTAACCTCTGTCAAAAATGCACAAATGTAAAGTACTCAGGGGTCTATTTGATATAGACACTCCTTCAGGAATTCACTGTATAACACTAATATTTAAGATAGACAGCATCCTGTTTCATATGTTCACACAGAAAGAGCCTCACTGAGTAATGCACACCTGGGGAAGTGTTAGGAGTCTACTTTATACAGCCTCTCATTTACAGCATCAGGGAATAATGCACACGTGTAAAATAGACACTAGACTGTTTTAAATGGCTACAAAAAGCAAAGTCTGAGTGAGTAGTATGCAACTTTGGAATAGTCACTAGTCTACTCCATATGCCCAAGTATTTAGAGTCAGAGTCAATAATACACGCCTGTGGACTAGTCAGAAAACAATTTCATATGGCCAAAGAGTTTCAGAGCCTCAGTGAATAATACATACCTGGGAAATACTCAGGACGCTGTTACATGTGGCATCAATTTCAGAGCTTCATTGAATAGGAAACACCTGTATTGTAGTCAGAATCCTGTTTCATACAGCCACATATTCAGAGCCTATCTCAGTAACATATGCCTTGGGAAAAGTCAGGATTCTATTTCGTATAGCCACTCATTTAGAGGCGAATGTAAAAACGCACGTCTGAGGGGTATTCAGTAGTCTCTATTTTCTGGCCTCTCATTCAGAGCTTCACAGAATGATACAGACCTTTGGAAACATCAGAAGTTTACTTCACTTGGCCACTTATTCAGGACCTCGGTGAAGAATCATACATATCTGGAAAATAATCAGAATTCTATGATATATAGCCAATTATCTGGAGACTCCCGGAATAACGCACACCTAAAAAATAGTCTGGAGACTCTTTGATATGACCCTACACCCAGCGACTCAGTGGCCAAAGCAGAACTGGAAAATAGTCAAGAGGATAGAGTCAGGAGTTTATGTTATGTGGTCACTCCTTCAGAATCTCACTCAAAAATACACAACTGGGGAATAGTCAGAGTCCAAGTCATATGGACACCCAATCACAGCATTACCGAATAATGCACAATGGGGCAATAGTAAGGAGTCTATTTTATGTGGCCTCTCATTCAAAGCTTCAGTGCATAATAAACAGCTCTGTAGTAGTCAGGACCCGATTTAAGATAGTCCCAAATTAAGCAGCTCGGTTAATGATACACACACGTGTCAGAATCAGGAGACTCTTTGATATAGACACTCATACAGAACCTTTTCGAGTACTGCACATGTGGGGAATAATCACTAGTCTCCTTCATATGGTGATTCGTTTGGAGAATCTAAAAGTAACGAACACCTGTGGAGTAAAATGGGTTCTATTTCTTAAGGCCACTCTTTCAGTGTTTTAATGAATAGTATGTATATCTGATAAGTCAGGAATCTCTTTCTTATGGCCACCTGTTCAGGGCCTCTGTGAAGAACACTCCCCTCAAGAATAGTCAAGGGTCTACTTCAAAAGGCTACACGTTCATAGTCTCTGTACATAATGAACACCTTGGTAATAAACCTGAGTCTCTTTTTTTATGCCCTCTTAGTAAGAGTCTCATTCAATAATACACACCTGGGGAAGAGGGAAGAGTCTACCTCATGTAGCCATTCATTTAGAGCCTCAGTGAATAATTCATACCAGGGTAATAGTTGAGCAGCTTTTATAATGACACTCATTTTGTGCTTCACTGAGTGATATACACCTGAGGAATACTCAGGATTCTATTTGATACTACCACTTGTTGAGAAACGTGTTGACTAATTCACAATGGAGCAATAGTTAGGTGTCTATTTTATATGGTATATCATTCAAAGTTTCAGTGAATAATGACTTTCTATGGAGTAATCAGGACGCTGTTTAAGATAGCCACAAATTTAGTGCCTTCCTGAATGATACACACCTGGGTTACAGTCGGGAGACTATTTCATATGAACTCTAGTTTTGTGTATCAGTGAGTAATACACACCTGGGGCAGTGTCAGGAGTCTATTTGGTATGTAAGTGCAAACGGAACCTGTTTGATTAATGAACACATGGATAACAATGAGGAGTCTGTGTCATATGGCTACTCCTTCAGACAAACAGTGAATAATGCACATGTGGAGTAATTAGAAGTCTGTTTCCTATGGCCCCTCTTTCACAGCCTCACTGGGTATTACACACTTGTGATAGAGTCTGGAGTCTATGTTTTATGGCCACTCATTCAGAGACTCACTCAATAAGGCACACCTGTGGAATAGTCCGAAGTCGTTTTCCTATGGCCACTTGTTAAGAGCCTCACTAAGTGTAAAGACCTGGGAAGAGTCAGTATTTTCCATTATCCCCTCATTCAGAGTCTTGCTAAATAATGTGCACCTGTGAAATAGTCAGGTGACTCTTTCATGTGGCCTCTAACTCGGAGTGTCACTGAATAATGTGGTGTAGTCAGGAGTCTATTTCATGGAGACACATATTCAGAGACTCGGTGCATAAGACAGGCCCTTGTTATAGTAAGGAATCTAGTTAATATGGCCACATCTTCTGAACCTTACTTAATAATACACACCTAAAGAATAATTGGGAGTCTATTTTCCATGGACCTTCATTCAGAGCCTCAGTCAATAATGTACACTCCTGAAGTAGCCTAGAGTCTGTTATATTAGGACACACATTCATAGCCTCAGTGGATAACATGCACGTGTGGAGTAGTCAGGATTCCATTTTCTATGGCCACTGACTCGTAACCTCAGTAAAAAATGTACAAATTTAAAGTACTCAGCAGTCTATTTCATATAGACACTCATTCAGAGATTCACTGAATAACACAAATATTTAAAATAGACAGCATCCTGTTTTATATGTTCACACAGAAACAGCCTCACTGAGTAATGCTCACCTGGTGAAGTGTTAGGAGTCTACTTTATACAGCCTCTTATTTACAGCCTCAGGGAATCATGCACACGTGTGGAATAGACACTAGTCTGTTTTATGTGGCCACGAAAAGCAAAGCCTGAGTGAGTAAAACACAACTTTGGAATAGTCACAAGTCTACTCTATATGCCCAAGTATTTAGAGTCAGAGTCAATAATACATGCCTGTGGACTAGTCAGAACACAATTTCATATGGCCAAAGAGTTTCAGAGCCTCACCAAATAATACATACCTGGGAATACTTTTGGACGCTCATTACATGTGGCATCAATTTCAGAGCTTCATTGAATGGAACACAACTGTAGTCAGAATTAGTGAAAACATATTTAGAGTCAGGAGTTTACGTTATGTGGTCACTCGTTCAGAATCTTACTGAAGAATATACACCTGGGGAATAGTCAGAGTCCAAGTCATATGGCCATCCAATCACAGCATTACCAAATAATGCACAATGGGCAATAGTAAGTATTCTGACTCTCATTCAGAGCTTCAGTGCTAAACAGCTGTGGAGTAGTCAGGACCTGTTAAGGTAGCCCCAAATTAAGCAGTGAATGATACACACTGTCAGAATAGCAGGAGACTATTTGATATGACACTCATACAAACCTTTTGAGTACTGCACATGGGGAATAATCACTAGTCTTCATATGATTCGTTTGGAGAATCATAATGCACACCTGTGGAGTAAAATGTGTTCTATTTCCTAAGGCCACTTTTTCAGTGTTTTAGTGAATAGTATGTATCTGACAATTCAGGAATTTTTTCATGGCCACTGTTCAGGGCCTCTGAAGAACACCCTCAAGAATAGTCAAGTGTCTACTTCAAATGGCTACATGTTCAGAACCTTTGTACATACTGCACATGTGGGAAATAATCACTAGTCTGTTTTTATTATGCTTGTCAGAGTCTCATTCAATAATACACACCTGGGGAGTAAAGTCTCATGTAGCCACTCATTTAGAGCCTCAGTGAATAATAATCACACCAAGGTAAATGTCAGCATTTTATATGGCCACTCATTTTGTGCCTCACTGAGTAATGAACACCTGAGGAATACAGAGTCTCTTTTTATGATAGTCTACCACTCTTTACTACTTATGTAACACTAGGAAATATCAGTGATTACCATTATACCATGGCCACTCATAGTCACCTGTGGAATATCATTTTATCTGGTCTATCATTCAAAGTTTCAGTGAATATGACCTTCTATGGAGTAATCAGGACGCTGTTTAAGATAGCCACGAATTAAGTGCCTTCCTGAATGATACACATCTGTGTGACCGCCGAAAGTCTATTTTATATGAACTCTAGTTTTGTGTATCGCTGAGTAATACACACCTAGGGCAGTGTCAGGAGTCTATTTGTTATGGATGCTCTAACAAAACCTGTTTGATTAATGAACACATGGATAACAATGAGGAATTTGTGTCATACGACAATTCCTTTAGACAAACAGTGAATAATGCACATGTGGAGCAATTAGAAGTCTGTTTCCTATGGCCCCTTTTTCACAGCCTCACTGAGTATTACGCACTTTTGATAGAGTTTGGAGTCTATTTTTTATGGCAACTTATTAATCACTAAATAATGCACACCTGCAGAGTAGTCAGAAGTCTCTTTCCTATGGCCACTTGTTAAGAGCCTCACTAAGTGAAAACAACTGGGGAAAGGGTCAGGATTTTTCTTTTTCTCCTCATTCTGAATCTCCCGAAATAATGCGGACCTGTGGAATAGTCAGGAGACTCTTTCATGTGGCCTCTAACTCGGAGTGTCACTGAATAATGTGGTGTACTCAGGAGTCTATTTCATGGAGACACATATTCAGAGCCTCGGTGAATAAGACAGGCCTGCTGTAGTAAGGAATCTAATTATATGGCCACTTCTGAGCCTCACTGAATAATACACACCTGGAGAATAATTGGGTCTATTTTCTGGACCATTCAGAGCCTCAGTAAATAATGTACACCCGTGGAGTAGCCAGGAGTCTGTTATATTAGGACACACATTCATAGCCTCAGTGGATAATATGCATTGGATTAGTCAATTCCATTTTGTTGACTCACCTCAGTGAAAAATGCAAATGTAAAGTACTCAGCAGTCTATTTCATATAGACACTCATTCAGAGATTCACTGAATAACACAAATATTTAACAGACAACCTGTTTCATATGGTCACACAAAGAGCCTCACTGAGTAATGCACACCTGGGAAGTGTTGTGGAGTCTACTTTATACAGCTCATTTACAGCCTCAGGAATAATGCACACGTGTGGAATAGACACTAGTCTTTTTATATGGCCACAAAACAAAGCCTGAGTGAGTGTACAACTTTGGAATAGTCACTAGTCTACTCATATGCCCAAGTATTTAGAGTCAGAGTCAATAATACACGCCTGGACTAGTCAGAAAACAATTTCATATGGCCAAAGTTTCAGAGCCTCAGTGAATAATACATACCTGGGAAATACTCAGGATGCTATTACATGTGGCATCAATTTCAGAGCTTCATTGAATAGAAACACCTGTATTGTAGTCAGAATCCTGTTTCATACAGCACATATTCAGAGCCTAACTGAGTAACATACCTTGGGAAAAGTCAGGATTCTATTTATAGCCACTCATTTTGGTGTAATGCACGCCTGAGGAATTCAGGAGTCTCTATTTTATGGCCACTCATTCAGAGCTTCACAGAATAATACAGACCTATGGAAACGTCAGTGTACTTCACATGGCCACTTATTCAGACCTCAGTGAAGAATCATATATATCTGGAAAATACTCAGGATTCTATGATATATAGCCACTTATCAGAGACTCACAATAATGCACACCTAAGGAATAGTCTGGAGACTATTGATATGACCCCAGCGACTCAGTGGCACAACTGAAAATAGTCAAGAGGATAGAGTCAGTTTATGTTATATGGTCACACGTTCAGAAATCTCACTGAAGAATACACACCTGGAATAGTCAGTCCAAGTCATATGGCCACTCAATCAGCATTACGAATAATGCACAATGGGGCAATAGTAAGAGTCTATTTCATGGTCATTCAGAGCTTCAGTGCATAATAAACAGCTGTGAAGTAGTCAGGATCCGATTTAAGGTAGCCCCAAATTAAGCAGCTTTGTGAATGATACACATACGTGTCAGAGTCAAAAGACTATTTGTTATAGACACTCATACAGAGCCTTTTCAGTACGGCACATGTGGGGAATGAAACTCGTCTGTTTCATATGGCGACTTGTTTGGAGAATCCAAAAGTAATGCACACATGTGGAGTGAAATAGGTTCTATTTTGTAAGGCCACTCTTTCAGTGTTTTAGTGAATAGCATGTATATCTGATAAGTCAGGAATCTCGTTCACATGGTCACTCGTTCAGGGCCTCTGTGAATAACACTACCCTCAAGAATAGTCAAGGGTCTACTTCAAATGGCTACAGGTTTAGAGTCTCTGTACATAATGTACAACTAAGCAATACACCTGAGCCTCTTTTTTATTTATGCTCACTTAGTCAGAGTCTCAATCAATAATACACACCTGCGGAAATGTGAAGAGTCTACTTCATGTAGCCACACCTGTGGAATAGTCTGAAGTTTCTTTTCTATGGCCACTCGTTAAGAGCATCACTAAGTGTAAACACCTGGGGAAAGAGTCAGAATTTACCTGTATCCCCTCATTCAGAGTCTTGCCAAATAATGCACACCTGTGGAATATTCAGGAGACTTTTTCATGTGGCCTCTAACTCAGAGTGTCACTGAATAATGTGGCGTAGTCAGGAGTCTATTTCATGGAGACACATATTCGGAGCCTCTGTGAATAAGACAGGCCCTTGCTATAGTAAGGAATCTAATTAATATGGCCACATCTTCTGAGCCTCACTGAATAATACACACCTGGGGAATAATTGGGAGTCTATTTTCTATGGACCTTCATTCAGAGCCTCGGTAAATAATGTACACCCGTGAAGTAGCCAGGAGTCTTTTATATTAGGACACCCATTCATAGCCTCAGTGGATAATATGCACGTGTGGATTAGTCAGGATTCCATTTTGTATGGCCACTTACTCGTAACCTCAGTGAAGAATGCACAAATGTAAAGCACTCAGCAGTATATTTCATGTAGACACTTATTCAGAGATTCACTGAATAACACAAATATTTAAGATAGAAAGCATCCTGTTTCATATGGTCACACAAAAAAAGCGTCACTGAGTAATGCACACCTGGGAAAGTGTTAGGAGTCTACTTTATACAGCCTTTCATTTACAGCCTCAGGAAATAATGCACACATGTGGAATAGACACTAGTCTATTTTATATGTCCACGAAAAACAAAGCCTGAGTGAGTAATACGGAACTTTGCAATAGCCACTAATCTACTCCATATGCCCAACTATTTAGAGTCAGAGACAATAATACACGCTGTGGACTAGTCAGAAAACAATTTCATATGGTCATAAAGTTTCAGAGCCTCAGTGAATAATACATACCTGGGAAATACTTAGGAACCTACTACATGTGGCATCAATTTTAGAGCTTCATGGAATAGGAAATTCCTGTATTGTAGTCAGAATTCTGTTTCATACAGCCACATATTCAGAGCCTAACTGAGTAATATATGCCTTTGGAAAAGTCAGGATTCTCATACGTGTAGCCACTCTTTTAGAGGCAAATGTAAAAACCCACGCCTGAGGAGTATACAGGAGTCTCTATTTTAGGGCCATGCATTCAGATCTTCACAGAATAATAGAGAACTATGGAAATGTCAGGAGTGTACTTCACATGGCCACTTATTCAGAACCTCAGTGAAGAATCATATATATCTGAAAAATACTCAGGATTCTATGACATATAGCCACTTAACCAGAGACTCACGGAATAATGCACACCTAAGGAATAGTCTGGAGACTCTTTGATATGACCCTATACCCAGCGTCTCACTGGACAATGCAGAACTGGAAAATAGTCAAGAGGATAGAATCAGGAGTTTATGTTATGTGGTCAGTCGTTCAGAATCTCACTAAAGAATACACACCTGGGGAATAGTCAGAGTCCAAGTCATACGGCAACCTAATCACTGCATTACTGAATAATGCACAATGGGGCAATAGTATAAAGTCTATTTTATTTGGCCTCTCATTCAGAGCTTCAGTGCATAATAAACAGCTGTGGAAAAGTCAGGATCTGATTTAAGGTAGCCCCAAATTAAGCAGCTCCGTGAATGATACACACACGTGTCAGAGTCAGGAGACTATTTGATATAGACACTCATACAGAACCTTTTCGAGTACTGCACATGTGGGGAATAATCACTAGTCTCCTTTCATATGGTGATTCGTTTGGAGAATCCAAAAGTAACGCATACCTGTGGAATAAAATGGGTTCTATTTCCTAAGGCCACTCTTTCAGTGTTTTAGTGAATAATATGTATATCTGATAAGTCAGGAATCTCTTTCACATGGCCACTCGTTCAGGGCCTCTGTGAAGAACACTCACTCAAATAGTCATAAATCTCAATTCTCTGTAAAATTCAAGAACATGAATAAGTCTCTGTCAATAGTCAGGTCTACTTCAAATGGCTGTCAAGTCTCTGTGTAATGAACACCAAAAACAGTCTCTATATGCCCACTTAAGAGTCTCATTCAATAATACACACCTGGAAACAGAAAACTCTCATACACTCATTTTGCTCAGTGAATAATGCACCAGGGTAATAGTCGAGCATTTTATATGGCCACTCATTTTGTGCCTCACTGAGTGATACACCTGAGGAATCCTCAGGATCTATTTGATACTACCACTCATTAGAACCTTATTGAATAATTCACAATGGAGCAAGTCAGTGTCTATTTTATATGGTCTCATTCAAGTTTCAGTGAATAATGACCTATGGAGTAATCAGGACGCTGTTTAAGGTAGCCAATTAAGACCTTCCTGAATACACACCTGGGTGACAGTCGAGTCTATTTCATATGAACTCTATTTTGTGTATCGGTAATACACACCTGGGGCAGTGTCAGGAGTCTATTTGGTATGGACTCAAAGAACCTGTTTGATTAATGCACACATGGATAACAATGAGGAGTCTGTGTCATATGGCTACTCCTTCAGACAAACAGTGAATAATGCACATGTGGAGTAATTAGAAGTCTGTTTCCTATGGTCCCTCTTTCACAGCCTCACTGAGTATTATGCACTTGTGATAAATTCAAGAGTCTATTTTTTATGGCCACTCATTCAGAGTATCACTAAATAATGCAAACCTGCGGAATAGTCAGAAGTCTCTTTCCTATGGCCACTCGTTTAGAGCCTCACTGAGTGTAAACACCTGTGGAAAGAGTCAGGATTTACCTTTATCCCTTCATTCAGAGTCTCACTAAATAATGCACATCTGTGGAATAGTCAGGAGACTCCTTCATGTGGCCTCTAACTCGGAGTGTCACTGAATAATGTGGTGTCGTCAGGAGTCTATTTCATGGAGAGGCATATTCAGAGCCTCAGTGAATAAGACAGGCCCAAGGATTTTTGCAAGATGGCGTCGTCAAGGCAACTCAGGATTGCAGCTCTCACTGAAGGTGCAGAGGGTGAGTTTTAGCCGCATTCTCAGATGGTCCTTTCTTGCCCAAAGAACGTTGAAACTCCCAGGTGTGGGAGAGACACAGGACACTCGTGCAGCCAGCTCATGCAGCCGGTTGCGCCGGGCCAGCACCACAGTGCAGTGGCACATGGCACAAATCTCACTGGTCTGGGTGCCTTGTTACACCGGCAACCTGAGGTTTGGAAGGGCAGATTGGCATGTCCATCTGATTGAACGGGACTTGGACAATGAGCCAGTCCAGGATATTCCTGGGAAACGTGATCTGAGCCAGTGCTGTGGGCAGCAGCAGGGGAGATTGCACGCATCTCAGTGCCCTATCGTCAGGCTACTGGGGCGCTAGCGAGAGAGTCAACCATTCAATATGGGGAGAGGAAGAGAGAGAGAGAGAGGACGGACTCTGAGGCAGGGAGCTGAGTGATCGATCTCAGTGGGTCCCACCCTCACGGGGACAAGCAGGGTGGTGACTGGAGGCGCTTGGGGCTGAGAATTTTGCTGTCGGCATCTAGGACGGTGGAGCCCGTGGTGGAGGGGTGTTTGCCACTATGGACACAATCTGCCCCTACTGAATTACCGCCCAGAGCTGACGCAGCCTGCCATTGCCTAGGCAATTTGTTATAACAGAGAGACTCCACCAAGAGGGCAGAGTGAACCACAGCAAAACAGAGCCCTAGGCAGCAGGGCAGACCCGCGCTAACAGGGTGGAGCCCCAGCAGGCAAATAGTGAATAGACTGCCACTTAGCGGGGCAGGAATGTGCAACAGATACTCATACAGAAAGCCCCAACTCCCTGAGACAGAGCATCTAAGGGGAAAAAAAGGTGGGTTTTATGAGTTCTGTTTCAGTAGACATAAACATATCCTCCCAACATCCCTGAATGAAAAACGGAGCTCACAGCTCAGCACTGGAGCTCCTGTAATACACAGACCGTCTCCTCAAGCAGCTGCTGAACCGTGTATATCCAAAGAGTCACCCCAAAAATGGACTAATCAGAGTAACATTTGGTGGTCATCATTCTGGAATAAAGATATTAGAAGAAAAAACTGGAAGCATCCCTCACTGTTCTGCAGCTGCTACAGGTGTACCCCAGACAAGCAGGGCCTGGAGTGGACCTCAGCACTCGTACATCAGAGGGGCTAGAGCATTAGAAAGAAAACTAAGTAACAGAAATACCTCATCATCAAAAATCTAGGGGTCCACTCAGAGACCCAATTGAAAAATCAGAAACTATTCAGACGACAGGTGAAAAAATCCATAAAGATAAGAAGAAACCAGCGCAAAAAAAAAAGGAAAACACCCGAAACCAAAACACCTCACTTCCTACAAAAAAACCAAAACTCCCCACCAGCAAAAGAACCAAGCTGGAGAGAGAATGAGTGTGATGAAATGACGGAATCAGACTTCAGAAAGCGGATAATGAGAAACTTCCGGAAGTTAAAAGAACATGTTCTAAATCAGTGCAAAGAAATTAAAAACCTTGAAAAAAGTTCGAGGAAATGATAACAAGAATGGACAACTTAGAGAGGAATATGAATGAATTGAAGAAGCTGAAAAACAAATCACGAGAACTTCGTGAAGCACGCACAAGTTTCAACAGCCAAATTGAAAAAAGCAGAAGAAAGAATATCAGAAGTTGAAGATCAACTCAATGAAATAAAAAGAGAAACCAAGATTAAAGAAAAAAGCACAAAAAGAAATGAACAAAATCTCCAAGAAATGTGGGACTATGTGAAGAGACCCAACCTACGTTTAATAGGTGTACCAGAATGTGATGATGAGAATGAATCCAAGCTGGAAAACACTCTTCAGGATATTATCCAGGAAAATTTCCCCCACCTATCAAGACAGGTCAATACTCAACTCCAGGAAATACAGAGAACACCACAAAGATACTACGCAAGAAGAGCAACCTCAAGACACATAATCATCAGATTCACCAGGGTTGAAATGAAGGAGAAAATACTAAGGGCAGCCAGAGAGAAAGGTCGGGTCACCCACAAAGGGAAGCCCATCAGACTCACAGCAGATCTCCCGGCAGAGACTCTACAAGCCAGAATAGAGTGGGGGCCAATATTCAACATCCTTAAAGAAAAGAACTTTCAACCCAGAATTTCATATCCAGCCAAACTGAGCTTCATAAGTGAAGAAAAAATAAAATCATTCATGAACAAGCAAGTACTCAGAGATTTTGTCACTACTAGGCCTGCTTTACAAGAGCTCCTGAAAGAGGCACTATACATAGAAAGAAACAACCAGTAGCAGCCATCCTAAAAGCATACCAAATGCTAAAGAGCATCAACAAAATGAAGAATATACGTGAACCAATGAGCAAAACAGCCAGCTAGCATCAAAATGGCAGTATCAAATTCACACATAACTATATTAACCCTAAATGTAAATGGGCTAAATGCACCAATCAAAAGACACAAATTGGACAAAAAATCAAAACCCATTGGCGTGCTGTATCCAGAAAATCCACCTCAAATTCAAGGATACACAAAGGCTCAAAATAAAGGGATGGAGGAAGATTTAACAAGCAAATGAAGAGAAAAAAACAAGAAGAAGTTTCAATTCTCGTCTCTGATAAAATAGACTTTAAAGTAACAAAGATCAAAAGGGACAAAGAAAGTCATTACATAATGGTAAAAGGATCAATACAACAAGAAGAGCTAACGATTCTAAATATATATAGACCTAATGCTGGAGCACTCAGATATATAAGGCAAGTTCATAATAACTTACAAAGAGATTTAGACTCCCACACAATAGTAGTGGGAGACTTTAACACTCCACTGTCAATAGCAGACAGATCAACCAGACAGAAAATTAACAAGCATATCCAGGACTTGAACACAGACCTAGAACAAGCAAACCTGATAGACATTTACAGAACTCTCCACCCGAAATCCACAGAATATACATTCTTCTCAGCACCACATCACACCTACTCCAAAATTGACCACATAATTGGAAGTAAAGCACTCCTCAGCAAATGCAAAACAACGGAAATCATAACAAACAGTCTCTAAGACCATAGTGCAATCAAGTTGGAACTCAGAATTCAGAAAATAACTCAGAACCGCACAGCTTCATGGAAACTGAACAACTGGTTCCTGAATGGTGATTGGATAAAAAAAGAAATGAAGGCAGAAATAAAGAAGTTTTTTGATACCAATGAAAATGAAGACACAACGTACAAGAATCTCTTGGACACATTCAAAGCAGTCTGTAGAGGAAAATGTATAGCAATAAGTGCCCACATGACAAGAGTGGAGAGATCCAAAATTGAAACCCTATCGTCAAAATTGAAAGAGCTAGAGGAGCAAGATCAAAAAAGCTCAAAACCTAGCTGAAGACAAGAAATAACTAAGATCAGAGCAGAACTGAAGGAGATAGAGACAAGAAAAACCCTTCAAAAATTAATAAATCCAAGAGATGGTTTTTCGAAAAGATCAACAAAATAGACAGACCACTAGCCAGACTGATAAAAGACAAAAGAGAGAACAACAAAATAGATGCAATAAAAAACGGTAATGGGGGAAATCACCACAGATTCCACAGAAATTCAAACCATCATCAGAGAATACTACAAAAAGCTCTGCACATAAACTAGTAAACCAGGAAGAAATGGATAAATTCATGGACGACTGTGTCCTTCCAAGCCTAAACCAGGAGGAAGCTGAAACTATGAATAGAACAATAACAAGGTCTGAAGTAGAGGCAGCCATTAAGAGCCTACCACACACAAAAAAAGGCCAGGTCCAGATGGGTTCACAGCTGCATTCTACCAGCCACACAAAGAGGATCTGGTACCATTCCTTCTGAAACTACTCCAAATAATTCAAAAAGAGGGAACCCTTCCCAAATCATTTTATGAGACCAACATCATCCTGATACCAAAACCCGGCAGAGACTCAACAAGAAAAGAAAACTTTAGGCCAATATCCATGATGAACATTGATGAAAAATCTTCAATAAAATACTAGCAAACCGACTGCAACAGCACATTAAAAAACTTATCCATCATGATCAAGTAGGATTCATCCCGGGGATGCAAGGCTGGTTCAACACATGCAAGTCTAAAAATGTAATTCACCACATAAACAGAAGCAAAAACAAAAACCTCATGATTATCTCAATTGACGCAGAGAAGGCATTTGAAAAAATTCAACAGCCCTGTATGCTAAAAACCCTCAATAAACTTGGTATTGATGGAACATATCTCAAAGTAATAAAAGCTATTTACGACAAACCAACAGCCAATATCATACTTAACGGGCAAAAACTGGAAGCATTCCCTTTGAAATCCGGCACTAGACAAGGATGCCCTCACTCAACACTCCTATTCAACATAGTACTGGAAGTTCTAGCCAGAGCAATCAGGCAAGAAAAAGAAATAAAGGGTATTCAAATAGGAAAGGTGGAAGCCAAATTGTCTCTATTTGCAGAAGACATGATAGTATACCTAGAAGACCCCATCACCTCAGCCCAAAAACTCCTGAAACTGATAAGCAACTTCAGCAAATTCTCAGGATATGAAATCAATGTGCAAAAATCACAAGCATTTCTATACACCAATAACAGACTTAAAGAGAACCAAATCAAGAATGAACTGCCATTCACAATTGCTACAAAGAGAATAAAATATCTAGGAATACAACTTACAAGAAATGTAAGGGACCTCTTCAAGGAAAACTACAAACCACTGCTCAAGGAAATAAGAGAGGACACAAACAGGTGGAGAAACATTCTATGTTCATGGTTAGGAAGAATCAATATCGTGAAAATGGGTATACTGCCCAAAGTAATTTACACAATCAATGCTATCCCCATCAAACTACCATTGAATTTCTTCACAACACTGGAAAAAACCACCATGAACTTTAAACAGAACCAAAAGAGAGCCTGCATAGCCAAGTCAATTCTAAGCAAAAAAACACAGTGGGAGGCGTCACACTAACAGACTTCAAATTGTACTACAAGGCTACAGTAATCAAAAGAGCATGGTACTCATACCAAAACAGAGATATACATCAATGGAACAGAACAGAGGTATCGTAGTCAACACAACATATCTACAACCATATAATCTTTGATAAACCAGAGAAAAACAAGCAATGGGGAAAGGATTCCCTGTTTAATAAATGGTATTCGGAAAACTGGGTAGCCATGTGCAGAAAGCAGAAACTGGACCCCTTTCTGACACCTTACACTAAAATTAACTCCAGATGGATTAAAGAGTTAAATGTAAGACCTGACGAGAGAGATCCAAGATGGCTGATCTACAGCTCGGGATTGTAGCTCCCAGTGAAAGCTCGGAGAATATGAGGACGCCACATTTTCAGAGAAATTTTGTCACACCAGAAGATAGTGAAGACCATTCACCACTCATTTCTGCAGCTTTTAACACCTGTGGCAGCTGTGTACAGTGAGCACTGGTTCCATTACTGACTGGTGTTTGGAGCTCTGGGAAGGCAGAGCCGCTTGTTATGGACTCAAGAATGAAGCCAGACTGGAGATTCCCAGGCAGAAGAGCACCATCAGTCTTGTCACTGTTGTTTTGGCTGGCGCAGTGGGTTGCTCAGATTCCAGCACTGGGAATCAATAAATTGGACATCCTCTCAGGAACTTAATCAGAAAGGCGCTAATTGTAAAGACATCAGATGGATAAATACACAATAAAGGGAAAAAAGCAGCCTAAAAAGGCCGAGAAAACTGAAAGTCAGAACCCCTCTCCCTCTACAGGGGATAGTAATTCCTCATCAGCAACGGAACAAGCCCTAATGGAAGAGGACTGTGTTCCAGTATCTGAAGGAGGCTTTAGAAGGTGGATGGTAAAATACTTCTGGGAATTCAAACAACTTGTTCTAACCCAATGTAAAGAAACTAAGAACTTTAAAAAAAGGTTAGACGAAATGTTAGAAAGAATGGACAATATAGAAAGAAATATAAATGAACTAATAGAGTTAAAAAATACAACGAGAACTTAGTGAAATATGCACAAGTTTTAATAGCCGAATTGATCAAGCAGAAAAAAGGATATCAGAGGTCGAAGACCGACTTAATGAAATGGAACGAGAAGACAAGAATAGAGAAAAAAGGATAAAAAGGAATGAGCAAACTCTCTAAGAATTATGGGACTATGTGAAAAGACCTAATCTACGTTTGATAGGTGTATCTGAATGTGATGGAAGAATGAATCCCAGCTGGAAAATATTCTTCAGGATATTATCCAGGAGAATTTTCTCAATCTAGCAAAGCAGGATACCATTCAACCTCAGGTAATACAGAGAACACCACAAAGATATTCCTTAAGAAGAGCAACCCCAAGACACATAATCATTAGATTCACCAGGGTTGAAACAAAGGAGAAAATACTAAGGGCAGCCAGAGAAAGGTCAGGTTACCCACAAAGGGAAGCCTATTAGACTTACAGCAGATCTCTCAGTAGAAACCCTACAAGCCAGAAGAGAGTGGGGGATATTTAACATCCTCAAAGAACAGAAATTTCAGCCCAGAATTTCATATCCTGCCAAACTAAGCTTCACAATTGAAGGAAAATAAAATCTTTATGAACAAGCAAGTACTCAGAGATTTTATTACCACCAGACGTGCTTTACAAAATCTTCTGAAAGAAGCATTACACACAGAAAGGAACAACCAGTATTAGCCTTTCTAAAAATATACCAAAAAGTAAAGAACATCAACAGAAAGAAGAATTTACATCAACGAATGGATAAAATAGTCAGTTAACATCAAATGGCAGTAAATTTTCTAATTAAAAGATACAGCCAAAATCTAACGGTATACTATATTCAGACCCATTTCATATCCAAAGATATACATAGACTAAAAGCAAAGGGTTGGAGAAAGATTTACCAACCAAAGGAAAACATAAATAAATAAATATATAAATAAATAAATAAATAAACAAAAAGAAGTTGCAATTCATGCATTTGGTAAAACAGATTTCAAACCAAGAAAGATAGAGTGGTATAAGGATCCTAACACCCAGATACATAAGACCCATAAAAAATTCAGACTAAACGAAACAGAAAATAAATAAGGATATCCAGAATCTGAACTCAGATCAGTAACAAGTAAACTTAATAAGCACTTGTAGAACTCTCCACTTTAGGTAAATAAAATGTACGTTCCATTTTAAATACACAAAATAATGATCGGCCATTATTAATAGTCATTTATAGAATAAAGCAATATTCCTATTCTCTCTACCTCTTTTTCTTTTCCTTTCCTAAAACATAATAATAATAATAATATTCAACTAATATAAGACCTTTAAAAACCCCAGAAGAAAATCTAGGCAAACCATGGGACATAGGAGTACAGGACTTCTGATCACGCATTGGCAACAAAGCCATAATAAATGGGACCTAATCAAACTCCACACTTCAGGCAAAAAGCCACCAGAGTGAATGGCAACCACAATGGGAAAAATCGCAGTTTCATCTGACAAAGGGTGATATCTAGAATTTACAAAGAACTCAAACAGATTTACAAGAAAAAAACAAACAAGCCCATTCAAAAATGGGCAAAGGATATGAACAGACACTTTACAAAGGAAGACATACATGAGGCCAACAAACACATAAAAAAATGCTCATCATCACTGGTCATTAGAGAGATGCAAATCAAGACCACATTGAGATACCATCTCATGCCAGTTAGAATGGCGATCATTAAAAAATCTGGAGACAGCAGATGCTGGAGAGAATGTGGAGAAAGAGGAACACTCTTACACTGTTGGTGGGAGTGTAAATTAGTTCAACCATTGTGGAAGACAGTGTGGCAATTTCTCAAGGACCTAGAAATATAAATTCCATTTGACCCAGCAATCCCATTACTGGGTATATATCCAAAGGACTATAAATCGTTCTACTATAAGGACACATGCACACGAATGTTCATTGCAGCACTGTTTACAATAGCAAAGACCTGGAACCAACCCAAAAGCCCATCGATGATAGACTGGACTGGGAAAATGTGGCACATATTCACCATGGAATATTATGCAGCAATAAAAAATGATGAGTTTGTGTCTTTTGTAAGGACATAGATGAATCTGTAGAACATCATTCTCAGGAACTGACTCAGAAAGAAAAGATACCACATATTCTCACTCATAATGTGAGAAAAAGTAAAATTATATGGATCAGACTCTACTCATACTTCTTAATAAAGGGACAGACTAATAGCCTTAGATGCCAATTTCAGAAGGCAGCAAAACACACTGCCATGTGTGTACCTACGAAACTAACTTGCACGATCATCATATAAACCCCAAAACCTATAATGCAATAAATTTTTTTTTAAAAAAGACAGATCTTTGCTATAGTAAGGAATCTAATTAATATGGCCACATCTTCTGAGTCTCACTGAATAATATACACCTGGAGAATAATTGGGAGCCTAATTTTCATGGACCTTCATTCAGAGCCTTGGTAAATAATGTACACCTGTGGAGTAGCCAGGAGTCTGTTATATTAGGACACACATTCATAGCCTCAGTGGATAATATGCACGTGTGGATTAGTCAGGATTCCATTTTGTATGGCCACTGACTCATAACTTCAGTAAAAAATGCACAAATGTAAAGTACTCAGCAGTCTATTTTATGTAGACACTCATTCAGAGATTCACTGAATAATAAAATATTTAAGATAGACAGCATCCTGTTTCATATGGTCACACAAAAAGAGCCTCACAGAGTTATGGACACCTGGGGAAGTATTAGTGGTCTACTTTATACAGCCTCTCATTTACAGCCTCAAGGAATAATACACAGGTGTGGAATACACACTAGTCTATTTTATATGGCCACGAAAAGCAAAGCCTGAGTGAGTAATATGCAACTTTGGAATAGCCACTAATCTACTCCATATGCCCAAGTATTTAGAGTCAGAGTCAATAATACACGGAAGTGGACTAGTCAGAATACAATTTCATATGGCCGAAAAGTTTAAGAACCTCAGTGAATAATACATACCTGGGAAATACTCAGGACGCTATTAGATGTGGCATCAATTTCACAGCTTCATTGAATAGGAAACACCTGTATTGTAGTCAGAATTCTTTTTCATACAACCAGATATTCAGAGCCTAACAGAGTAATATACGCCTTGGGAAAAGTCAGGATTCTATTTCATATATCCACTCCTTTAGAGGCGAATGTAAATACGCATGCCTGAGGAGTATTTAGGAGTCTCTATATTTTTTTAAATTTTTATTGCATTATAGGTTTTGGGAAGCAGAAACGTGCAAATAATTGCATAGAGGACACATAAGTGTTTCTGCCTTCCTCTTCTTCACCCTCACTTGGCATTTATAGGCTATAGACTGTCCCTTTAATAGACCCCAGTGTGTAGTAGATGTGTCCATGTTCTCATTTTCTAACCAGGGGAATATGAGTTTATTTTCTGTTCTTGTGTCACTGAGAATGATGTTCACAGATTCATCCATGTGCTTACAAAGGAAAAACTCATCATTTTTGATTGCTGCATAATATTCCATGGTGTATATGTGCCATATTTTCCCAGTCCAGTCTATCATAGATGGGCATTTGAGTTGGTTCCAGGTCTTTGCTATTGTAAACAGTGCTGCAATGAACATTCATGTGCATGTGTCCTTATAGTAGAACGATTTATAGTCCTTTGGATATATATCCAGTAATGGGATTGCTGGGTCAAATGGAATTTCTATTTCTAGGTCCTTGAGGAATTTCCACACTGCCTTCCACAATGGTTGAACTAATTTACACTCCCACCAACAGTGTAAGAGTGTTCCTCTTTCTCCACATCTTCTCCATCATCTGCTGTCTCCAGATTTTTTAATGATTGCCATTCTAACTGGCGTGAGATGGTATCTCAATGTGGTTTTGATTTGCATCTCTCTAATGACCAGTGATGATGAGCATTTTTTCATGTGTTTGGTGGCCTCATGTATGTCTTCTTTTGTACAGTGTCTGTTCATATCCTTTGCCCATTTTTGAATGGGCTTGTTTGTTTTTTCCTGTAAATCTGTTTGAGTTCATTGTAAATACTGGATATCAGCACTTTGTCAGATGTGTAAACTGCAAAGACTTTTTCCCATTCTGATGGTTGCCAGTTAACTCTAGTGACTTTCTTTTGCCGTGCAGAAGCTGTGGAGTTTGATCCCATTTGTCTTTGGCTTTTGTTGCCAACCTTGGTGTTTTTCAAAGTCCTGCCTATTTCCTGATGGTTTTAAGATTTTCTTCTGGGTTTTATGATTATCTTAAGTCTTAATCCATCTGAATTAATTTTGGAGTGAAGGGGTCCAGTTTCTGCTTCTGCACATGATAGCCAGTTTTCCCAACACCATTTACAATAGAATTCTTTCCCATTGCTTAGTTTTTGTCTGGTTTATCAACAGATTATATGGTTGTAGATATGTGTGTGTCAGGAGTCTTTTTTCCTTGGTCTATATTCTATTTTGTACAGTACCATGCTGTTTTGATTACTGTAGCCTTGTAGTATAATTTGAAGTCTCAGTGATGCCTCCCGCTGTGTTCTTTTGTTTAATACTCACTATGCTTTTGGTTCTATATGAATTCATGGTGGTTATTTCAGTTCTGTGAAGAAATTTAATGGTAGTTTGATGATAGCATTGATTGTGTAAATTACTGCAGTACACCCATTTTCAGATATTGATTCTTCCCACCACGAGCATAATGCTTCATCTGTTTGTCCTCTCTATTTTGTTGAGCAGTGAGAAGTCTGTGTGTCCCTTTACGCTCCTTGAAGTTGTATTACTAGGTATTTATTCTCTTTGTAGAATTGTGTGTTCATTCTGATTTGTTCTCAAGTCTGTTTTTGGTGTATAGGAATTTGTAATTTTTGCATTGATTTTATATCCTGAGACTTTGCTGAAGTTTTATCAGTTTCAGGAGTTTTTCTGTGATGGGGTCTTCTAGGTATACTTCATCATGTCCTGCAAATAGAAACTAATTTGGCTTCCACCTTCCTATTTGAATACCCTTTATTTCTTTTTCTTGCCTGATTGTTTCCAGAACTTCCAGTACTATTTGAATAATGAGAGAGAGCATTTTGTCTGACAATTTCAAAGAGTGCTCAGTTTTGCCACGTTAGTATGATATTGGCTGTTGGTTTGTTGTAAATAGCTATTACTTTGAGATATGTTTCATCAGTACCAAGTTTATTTATTTTTAGCATAGGTTGAATTTTGTCAATGTTCTCAATCAATTAAGATAATCATGTCTTTTGTTTTTGCTTCTGTTTATGTGGTGAATTACATTTATAGACTTGCATATTGAACCAGCCTTGATGGGATGAATCCTACTTGATCATGCTGGATAAGTATTTAATGTGCTGTTGAATGGTTTGCCAGTTCATTGAAGATTTTTGCATCAATGTTCATCATGGATATTTGAAGTTTTCTTTTCTTGTTGAGTCTGCTGTTTTGGTATCAGGATGATGTTGGTCTCATAAAATGATTTGGGAAGGGTTCCTCTTTTTAATTCTTTTGGAATAGTTTCAGAAGGAATGGTACCAGATCCTCTTTGTGTGTCTGGTAGAATTCAGCTGTGAACCCATCTGGACCTGGGCTTTTTTGTGTATAGGCTCTTAATTGCTGCCTCAACTTCAGACCTTGTTATTGGTCTATTCATAGTTTCAGCTTCCTCCTGGTTTAGGCTTGGGAGGACACAAGCATCCAGAAATTTATCCATTTCTTCCTGGTTTACTCTTTTATGTGCATAGAGTTGTTTGTAGTATTCTCTGATGATGGTTTGAATTTCTGTGGAATCATTGGTGATTTCCCCATTATCGTTTTTATTGCATCTATTTTGTTGTTCTCTCTTTTCTTTTTTATCAGTCTGGCTAGTGGTCTGTCTATTTTGTTGATCTTTTCGGAAAACAAGCTCTTGGATTTACTGATTTTTTGAAGGGTTTTTCTGGTCTCTATCTCCTTCAGTTCTGCTCTAATCTTAGTTATTTCTTTTCTTAAGCTAGGTTTTGAGCTTTTTTGATCTTGCTCCTCTAGCTCTTTCAATTTTGACGATAGGATGTCAATTTTGGATCTCTCCACTCTTCTCATGTGGGCACTTATTGCTATATATTTTCCTCTACGGACTCCTTTAAATGTGTCCCAGAGATTCTGGTACGTTGTGTATTCGTTCCCATTGGTTTTGAAAAACTTCTTTATTTCTGCCTTCATTTCATTGTTTATCCAATCAACATTCAGGAGCCAGTTGTTAAGTTTCCATGAAGCTGTGCTGTTCTGAGTTATTTTCTGAATTCTGAGTTCCAACTTGATTGCACTATGGTCTGAGAGACTGTTTGTTATGATTTCAGTTGTTTTGCATTTGCTGAGGAGTGCTTTACTTCCAATTATGTGGTCAATTTTGGAGTAGGTGTGATGTGGTGCTGAGAAGAATGTATATTCTGTGCATTTGGGATGGAGAGTTCTGTATATGTCTATCAGGTTTTCTTGTTCCAGGTCTGAGTTCAAGTCCTGGATATCCTTGTTAATTTTCTGTCTGGTTGATCTGTCTGCTATTGACAGTGGAGTGTTAAAGTCTCCCACTATTATTGTGTGGGAGTCTAAGTCTCTTTGTAAGTCATTAAGAACTTGCCTTATATATCTGGGTGGTCCTACATTGGGTCCATATATATTTAGAATCGTTAGCTCTTCTTGTTGTATCGATCCTTTTACCATTATGTAATGACCTTCTTTGTCCCTTTTGATCTTTGTTGCTTTAAAATCTATTTTATCAGAGATGAGAATTGCAACTCCTGCTTTTTTTTGCTCTCCATTTGCTTGGTAAATCTTCCTCCATTCTTTTATTTTGAGCCTTTGTGTATCTTTGCGTGTGAGGTGGGTTTCCTGGATACAGCACACTGATGGGTTTTGGTTTTTATCCAATTTGCCAGTCTGTGTCTTTTGATTGTGCATTTAGCCCATTTACATTTAGGGTTAATATTGTTATGTGTGAATTTGATACTGCCATTTTGATGCTAGCTGGCTGTTTTGCCCGTTGGTTCCTGTACATTCTTCATTTTGTTGATGGCTCTTTAGCATTTGGTATGCTTTTAGGATGGCTGGTGTTGTT
>JAKFGQ010000437.1:0-24379 GCA_021498475.1 Saguinus midas | reverse complement strand
CACTGATTCAGTATCTCTATGAATGATACACACCAGGGAATCCTCTGGATTCTATTCCATAGAACACTCATTCAGAGTCTTTCTACATAATGCACAATGGAGCAAGCAGAGTCTAGGTTGTTTCATATGGCCTCTCTTTCAGAGATTCAGTGAATAATAAACAACTGTGGAGTAGGCAGACCCTATTTAAGATAGCCACAAATTAATCACCTCCTGAATGATACACACCTGTGTGACTATCAGGAGTCTATTTGATATGGAAACTCATACAGAACCACTTTGAATAATGCACATGTGAAGAATAATCACTAGTCTATTTCATATGGTGATTTCTTTAGACTAAGGAATACTTAGTAATACTAGAGAATCATTGAATAACACACACCTGTGAAGTAAGATCTTGTCTATTTTATATGGCCACCATTTCAGTGTTTCAGTGAGTAATATATATATATATAGCCAGGAATCTCTTTCATATGGCCATTCATTCAGGGCCTCAGTGATTAATACACACTTGGGCAATTGTCTAGTGTCTACTTCAAATGGCCAGGCATTGAGAGTCTCTGAATATAAAGCACACCTGGGGAATAGACAGGAGTCTCTTTCTTGGGCTTACTTATTCAGTCTCATTCAGTAATACACACCTGAAAAGAGTTAAGAGTCTTCTTCATATAGCCACTCATTTAGAGCCTCAGTAAATAATGCATACCTGTGGAACAGACACTGGTCTATTTTGTATGTGCCTGTGTGAGTAGTGCACAATTTTGAAATAATGAGGAGTCTATTTATGCCCACTTAATCAGTGTCTCAGTGAATAATACACACCTTAGGAATACTAAGAAATCTATTTCTCTAATCACTAACTCAAAGACTTATTAAATAATACACACCTGTGGAACAGTCAGGAGGCTATTTTTTTTATGAGCAAACTTTATATTAATATAATTGCCTGAAATTGCCTTGCCCGGCCTTGCCTTGCCTTGCCTGGAAATACCTTGCTTTGCATTGCATTGCCTTGCATGGTTTGAACTGGCCTGAAATTGCCTGGCCTTGCCTTGCCTTGCCTGGCCTGAAATTGTCCGGCCTTGCCTGGCCTGAGCTGGCATTGCCTGGCCTTGCCTAACCTGGCTTGAAATGGCCTGGAATAACCTGAACTGTCCTGCACTAGCGTGGAATAGCCTGGCCTGACCTGTCTTTGGTCTGGCCTTGGCTGGTATCAATAATTTTTTCTGGCTTTGTCTGTACTGGCCTGCAATGGCCAGGCCAATAATGATCTTGCCTGCAATTGCCTTGCCTTCCCTAGCCTTGCCTGTATTGCCTTACTTGTAAGTACCCTGCCTTGCCTTGCCTGGAATTGCCCTGCCTTGCCTTGTCCTGCCAGGAATTGCCTTGTCTTGCCTAGAATTGCCTTTCCTGGAATTGCCTCACCTTGACTTGTCTTGCCTTTCATTTCCTGGAATTACCTTGCCAGACATTGCCTTGCCTTACCTTGCCAAATATTTTCTTGCCTGGAATTGCTTTGCCTTGACTTGTCTTCCCTTTCCATTCCTGGAATTGCCTTGCTTGGAATTGACTTGCTTTGCCATGCCTTGCCTTGCCTGGAATTGCCTTTCCTTTCCTTTCCTTGCCTTGCCTTGCAATGCCTGATTGGTCTTGCCTGGCCTAGAATTTTCTGGCCTTGCCTGGCCTTACCTCTCCTTGGCTAAATTTTTCTGGCCTGACTTGACTTGGAATGGCTTGTACTGGCCTTCACTGGCCTGAAATTGCTTTGCCTTCTCTTGACTTGTCTTTACTAAAATTTCCTTCACTGGAACTTCCCTGTCTTGCCTTGCCTAAACTTGCCTGTTATTGCCTTGCTTGGAATTGCCCTAACTTGCTTTGCGTTGCTGTGTGTGGAATTGTCTTGCCTGGAATAGCCTTGCATTGACTGAAATTGCCTTGCCTGGAGTTGCCTTGCCTTGCCTTGCACTGTTTGTCCTGTCCTGTTCTAGAATTGCCTGGCCTTGCCTGGCCTGGGATGGAATTTTGTGGCCTAGCATAGCCTGGCCTGGCCTGGCCTGTTCTGGAATAGTTTGGCCTGGCCTGGCCTGGCCTAGCACGGCCTGAAATAACTTGGAGTGGCCTGGTCTGGCCTGCAATGGACTTGCCAGGCTTGTCCTCGCCTGCAAGGACCTGGCCTAGCCTAGCCTTGTCTGCAAGAGCCTAGCCTTGCCTGACTTTTTTTAACTTGCCTGGCCTGGCTTGCCTGCAATTGCCTTGCCTTCCCTTGACTGAAATTGCCTTGATTGAAATTGCCCTAACTTCCCTTTCAGAGCCTTTTCTGGAATAGCCTTGCCTGGAATTGCTCTAGTTTGTCTTGCTTTACTTTGCCTTGCTGGGAATTGCCTTGCCTGAAATTTTTTTGCCTTGTCTTGCCTTGCATTGCCTCGAATCTTTTTGCTTGGAATTACCCTGCCTTGTTTTGCCTTGCCTGAAATTGCCGTGCATTGCCTGGAATTACCTTACATGGAATTGCCTTGCCTTGCCTTGTTTTGCACTGTTTGTCCTGTCCTGTCCTAGAATTGCCTGGCCTCGCCTGGCATGGGCTTAAATTTCTTGGCCTGTCATAAGCTTGCCTTGCCTGGACTGGCCTGGTCTGGAATAGTTTGGCTTGGCCTAGCCTGGTCTAAAAATGACTTGGAGTGGCCTGATCTGGCCTGTTATGGTCTTGCCAGGCTTGTCCTGGCCTGCAAGGACCTGGCCTCGCCTAGTCTTGAATGCAAAAGCCTAGCCTTGCCTGGCTTTTCCTGAAATAAACTTGCCTGGCTTGGCTTGCCTGCAATTGCCTTGCCTGGAATTGCCCTAACTGAAATTGCCCTAACTTGCATTTCATAGCCTTTCCTGGAATTGCCTTGCCTGGAATTGCCCTACTTTACCTTGCTTTTCTTTGCCTTGCCTAAAATTTCCTTGCCTTGGCTTGCATTGCCTCGAATTGCCTTGCTTGGAATTGCCCTGCCTTGTCTTGACTTGCCAAAAAATGCCGTGCCTGGCTGAAACTTGCCTGCAATTCCCTTTCCTTCCCTTGCCTTGAATTGCCATGCCTTTCCTTGCCTTGTATTGCCTCAAATTGACTTGCCTGGAATTGCCTTGCCTTCCTTTATTTTTGACTTGCCTGGATTTGCTTTTCCTGGAATCGCCTTGCCTTGGTTTGCCTTGCCTTGCCTGGAATTTTCTTGCTTGGAATTGCACTGCCTTTCTTTGCCTTACCTTGCCTGAAATTGCCTTTTCTAGAATCACTTTTCTTTGTTTTGCCTTGTCTTACCTGGAATTGCCTTGCCTTTCCTGGAATTGCCTTGCCTTACCTGGTGTTGTCTTGCCTGGAATAGCCTTGCATTGCTGAAATTGCCTTGCCTTGCCTTGTTTTGAAATTGTTTGCCTTCCTGTTCTAGAATGCCTGGCCTTGCCTGCCTTGGAATTGCCGCTGCCTGCCTTGCCTGCCTTTCTGGAATTGCCTTGCCTTGGCCTGGCCTTGCCTTGCCTGAAATAACCTTGCCTTGCCTGCAATGCTTGCCTTTGCCTTGCCTTGACTTGCCTGCCTGCCTTTGTCTGCCTGCCTTGCCTGTTTTTTACTTTCCTGCCTGGCTTTGCCTGCATGCCTTGCCTCCTTGCTGAATTGTCTTGATTGTTCCTAACTTCCCTTGCCTTTCTGGAATGCCTTGCCTGGAATTGCTCTTTTTCCTTGTTTTACTTTGCCTTTTCTTGCCTTGCCTGAAATTGCCTTTGCTTATCTTGCCTTGCATTGCCTCGAATTTTTTGAATTGTCTTGCCTTGTTTTGCCTTGCCTAAATTGTCTTGCCTGCTTACATGGAATTGCCTTGCCTTGCCTTGTTTTTGCCTGTTTGCCTGTCCTGCCTGAATTGCCTGGCCTTGCCTGGCATGGGCTTAAATTTTGGCCTTCTGTTTTGCCTTGCCTTGCTGCCTGGTCTGAAATTGTTTGCCTGCCTGCCTGTCTAAAATGACTTGGGTGCCTGATTGCCTTGTCTTGCCAGGCTTGCCTTGCCTTGACCTGGTCTGCCTGTCTGAATCCCTGCCTTGCCTGGCTTTTTCCTGTCCTGCCTGCTTGCCTGCCTGCAATTGCCTTGCCTGACTGCTTGAAGTTGCCTTTTCTTCATGCCTTTCCTGGAATTGCCTTGCCTGAATTGCCTACTTTACCTTGCTTTCTTTGCCTTGCCTAAAATTTCCTTGCCTTGCTTGCATTGCCTGAATTGCCTTGCCTTGCCTTGTCTTGACTTCCAAAATTGCCTGGCTGAAACCTTCTGCCCCTTTCCTTCCCTTGCCTTGAATTGCCTGCCTTTCCTTGCCTTGTATTGCCTTAAATTGCTTGAATTGCCTTGCCTTGCCTTTTTTTGAATTTGCCTGGATTTGTTTTTCCTGAATTGCCTGTCTTGTTGTCTTGCCTTGCCTGGAATCCTTGCCTTGAATGAATTGCCTTCTTGCCTTACCCTGCTAAATTGCCTTGCTAGAATCCACCTTTCTTGTTTCCTGTTTGCCTTTCCTTCCTTATTTCTTTTCCTGGAATTGCCGCCTGTTGTTGCCTGCCTTGCTTTTCTTGCCTTGCCAAATTTCCTTGCCTTGCCTTGCTGCTTGCCTTGCCTGCCTTGCCTTGCCTGAAATTGTCTGCCTTTCGCCTGAAATTGCCTTGCCTTGAATTCCTTGCCTTGCAAATTGTCTTGCCTTGCCTTGCCTTAACTTCTTTTCTTCCCTTGCATTGCCTTCTTGCCTGCCCTTGCCTTTCCTTGCCTAATGCCTGGCCTGGCCTTGCCTGTTGCCTTGCCTGGCCTTATCATTGCTGAATTACCTTGCCTGCCTCAATTTGCCTGGAATCTTGACTGTTTGCACCTTGCCTGTTTGCCTGGAATTGTTTTCTTCATTGCTTGCCTTGATTGAACTGCCTGTTTTGCCTTGCCTTTCACCTTGCCTGGAATTGTTTTGCCTGAATTGCCTTGTTTTGTTTTGCTTTCCTGGAATTGCCCCACCTGAAATTTTCTTGCATTTTGTTGTTTGAATTGCCTTGCCTGGAGTTTTTGCCTTGACTTTCTTACCCTGTTGCTTCCTGAATCTTGCCTTGCCTTGCCTGATTGTTTTTCCTGCCTGTCTTTGCCTTGCCTTGGAATTGCCTTGCTGAATTCTTGCCTTTCCTTCTTTTCTTTCTTCTTTACTGAATCATTTGCCTTGTTTGAAATTGCCTTGCCTGAATTGCCTTGCCTGAATGCCTTGCCTTTTGTTTGAAATTGCCTTCTGGAATTGCTATCTTCTTGTTCCTTGCCTTGCCTGCCTGTAATTGCTACCCTTGCCTTTCTGCCTGAATTGCCTTTTTACCTTGCCTTGCCTTACCTGTTTTGTCCTTGCTGAATTGCCTTTCCTGTCTTGTTTTGCCTTGCTTGACTGAATCTTGTTTTTCTTGCCTGTTTTGCCTTGCCTTGCCTTGCCTAAAATTTTCTTGCCTTTTCTGGAATTGCCTTCCTGGGTTTTCTTGCCTTACTTTTCTTGTGTTACCTGAAATTGCCTTTCCTGAAATGTCTGCCTTGCCTTGCCTGGAATTTTGCCTTGCCTTGCCTTGCATTGCCTTGCCTTGAATTGCCTTGCTAGACCTTGTTTCTTTGCTGGAATGCCTTGCCTTGAATTGCTTGCCTTGCCTGGAATTGCCTTGCCTTTTGTTTGCCTTCTGTCCCTTTCCCGAATTGCCTTGCCGCCTTGCCTGTCTTGTCTGAAACTGCCTTGTCTTGCTGAAATTGTCCCAATTGCCTTGTTTGCCTTACTTTCTTGCCTGGAATTGCCTTGCTTTCTGCATTGCCTTGCTGCCTTAACCTGGTTGCCTGAATGTCTTGCCTTGCCTGTCTTGTCTCTGAATTTTACCCTTGCTTGTTTTGCCTTCATTTCTCCTGCCCTTTCCTTGCCTTGCCTTGCCTCTTGCCTTGCCTGAAATTGCCTTGCCTTGTCTTTTTACCTGAATTGCCTTCTGCCTTTTTGCCTTGCCTTTAATTGCCTTGCCTTTCCTGAATTGTTTGTTTGAATGCCTTTTTTGCCTTGTCCTTGCCTTGCCTGGAATTCCTTGCCTGAATTGCTGCCTCCTGTCCTTGCCTTGCCTGGAATTTCCTTGCCTTGCTTTTTTTTGCTTGATTGCCTTGCCTTGTTTCCTTGCCTTGATTTTCTTTTGCCTTTGAAATTGCCTTGCCTTGCCCTTCTTTCCTGAATGCCTTTTTGCCTTCTCAATTGCCTTGCCTGGAGTTTTCCTTGCCTTGCCTTGCCTTGCCTTGCCTTAATTTTCCTGAAATGCCTTTTCTTGCCTTGCCTGAATTGCTTCCTTGCCTTTTCTGAATTGCCTTCCTGAATGCCTTGCCTTGCCTGTAATTGCCTTTCTTCCTTGCCTTGCTGTCTGAATTCTGTTTTATCTTGCCTTTCCTGAATTGCCTTGCCTGAATTGCCTTGCCTTTTTTTTGTCCTTGCCTGGAATTGCTGGAATTTTGCCTTGCCTTTGAATTACCTTACCTGAATTGCCTGCTTTGTCTTGCCTTGCCTTATCTGGAAATTGCCTTGCCATTGTCTTTCCTGCCTTGTGTTTTTTTGCTTGCCTGCCTTCTGCCTGAATTCTGCCTTTCTTGCCTTGCCTGGAATTCTTTCTTTTTCCTTGCCTTGTGAATCTCTGGAATTGCCTTGCCTTTTGCCTTGCTGGAATTGCCTGTCTCTTGTCTGAAATTGCCTTCCTGGTTGCTATTGCCTTGTCTTGCCTTGCACCTTTGCCTGAATTCCTCCCTTTTTTGCCTTTTCATTGCCTGAAATTGCCTGCCCTGCCTTGTCTTTCTGCCTGTCTAAATGCCTTGCCTTGCCTTGCTGGAATTGCCTGTCTGCCTTGCCTGGAATCTTGCCTTGCCTTGGAACTGCCTGTCTGAATTTTCTTGCCTGAATTGCCTTACCTGAATTGCCTTGCCTGAATTGCCTCTTGCCTTGACTTGCCTTGCCTGAAATTGCCTTGCCTTGTCTTTTTACCTGAATTGCCTTCTGCCTTTTTGCCTTGCCTTTAATTGCCTTGCCTTTCCTGAATTGTTTGTTTGAATGCCTTTTTTGCC
Organism: Saguinus midas; assembly: GCA_021498475.1. Lineage (NCBI taxonomy): Eukaryota > Metazoa > Chordata > Mammalia > Primates > Cebidae > Saguinus > Saguinus midas. The sequence goes on along the minus strand of JAKFGQ010000437.1, from coordinate 17,273 downwards.
TTGTCCTTGCCTTGCCTGGAATTCCTTGCCTGAATTGCTGCCTCCTGTCCTTGCCTTGCCTGGAATTTCCTTGCCTTGCTTTTTTTTGCTTGATTGCCTTGCCTTGTTTCCTTGCCTTGATTTTCTTTTGCCTTTGAAATTGCCTTGCCTTGCCCTTCTTTCCTGAATGCCTTTTTGCCTTCTCAATTGCCTTGCCTGGAGTTTTCCTTGCCTTGCCTTGCCTTGCCTTGCCTTAATTTTCCTGAAATGCCTTTTCTTGCCTTGCCTGAATTGCTTCCTTGCCTTTTCTGAATTGCCTTCCTGAATGCCTTGCCTTGCCTGTAATTGCCTTTCTTCCTTGCCTTGCTGTCTGAATTCTGTTTTATCTTGCCTTTCCTGAATTGCCTTGCCTGAATTGCCTTGCCTTTTTTTTGTCCTTGCCTGGAATTGCTGGAATTTTGCCTTGCCTTGAATTACCTTACCTGAATTGCCTGCTTTGTCTTGCCTTGCCTTATCTGGAAATTGCCTTGCCATTGTCTTTCCTGCCTTGTGTTTTTTTGCTTGCCTGCCTTCTGCCTGAATTCTGCCTTTCTTGCCTTGCCTGGAATTCTTTCTTTTTCCTTGCCTTGTGAATCTCTGGAATTGCCTTGCCTTTTGCCTTGCTGGAATTGCCTGTCTCTTGTCTGAAATTGCCTTCCTGGTTGCTATTGCCTTGTCTTGCCTTGCACCTTTGCCTGAATTCCTCCCTTTTTTGCCTTTTCATTGCCTGAAATTGCCTGCCCTGCCTTGTCTTTCTGCCTGTCTAAATGCCTTGCCTTGCCTTGCTGGAATTGCCTGTCTGCCTTGCCTGGAATCTTGCCTTGCCTTGGAACTGCCTGTCTGAATTTTCTTGCCTGAATTGCCTTTACCTGAATTGCCTTGCCTGAATTGCCTCTTGCCTTGACTTGCCTTGCCTGAATTTTCCTTGCCTTGCATTGCTTGCCTGAATTGCCTTGTTTGCTGTTTGCTCACCTGTAATTGTCTTGATTCTGTTTTTGCCTTGCCTTGCTAGCCTTGCCTTGCCTGAATTGCCATCTTGCCTTGCCTTTTATTTTTCTTGCTTGCCTGGAATTCTTGCCTTCCTTTCTTAGATTGCTGCCTTTGCCTGGAATTGCCTTGCTTGCCTTTTTCTGGCTTTCATTAACTGCCTTGCCTTTTGCCTGGCCTGAATTGCTTTGCCTTGCCTTGCCTGTTCAATTGTCTGCCTTGCCTGGTCCTGTGCATTGCCTGCCTTATTTAACCTGGCTTGAATTGCCTGGATTGGCCTGCTTGCCTGCCTTGCTTTGCCTGGCCTGTCCTTGTGGTCTGTTCTGCCTCAATGGTCCTTTCCTGGCTTTGTCTTGCCTAACCTGAATGGCCTGGCCTGGCCTTGCCTGATCTTGCCTTGCCTTGCCTGTAATTGTCTTGTACCCTGCCTTGCCTTGCCAAATTGCCTTGCCTTGCCTGCCAATTGCCTTTCCTCCTTGATTTGTCTTTTTTGCCTTTCTGAAATTGCCTTGCCTTTTGCCTTGCCTTACCTGAATTTTTTGCCTGGAATTGCCTTGCCTTGCCTTGTCTTCCCTTTCCATTATGGGAATTGCCTTGCCTGTAATTGCCCTGCCCTGCCTTGCGTTGCCTTGCCTGGAATTGCCTTGCATTGCCTTTCCTGGAATTGCCTTGCCTCATCTTGCCTGGAATAGCCTTGTCTTGCCTTGCGTGAAATTGCCTTGCCTGTAATTTTTTTTGACTTGACTTGACTTGTGTTACCTGAAATTGCCTTGCCTGGAATTTTGTTGCCTTGACTTGCCTTTCCTGGAATTTTCTTTCCTTGCCTTGCATTGCCTTGCCTGGAAATGTTTTGCACAGCTTTGTTTTTTCTCACCTGTAATTGTCTTGCGTGGAATTGCCCTACCTTGCTTTGCCTTGCCTTGCCTTGCTTTGTTTTGCCTGAAATAGCTCTGTCTTGCCTTGCCTTTCATTTCTTCAAATTTTCTTACTGGAAGTTGAATTGCCTTTCCTTTTCTTAGATTGTCTTGCCTTGCCTTGCCTGGAATTGCTTTGCCTTGCCTGGTTTGGCCTGGCCTGGAATTGCCTTGCCTTGCCTTGCTTTGCCTGGCTTGGAATTGTCTGGCCTTGCCTGGCCTGGGCTGGCATTGCCTGACCTTGCCTAACCTGGCTTGAAATTGCCTGGATTGGCCTGTCATGCCCTGAAATAACCTGGACTGGTCTGCACTAGCCTGGAATGGCCTGGCCTGTTCTGCCCTTGCCTGGTCTGACTTGGGCTGTCCTTAACAGTCTTTCCTGGCTTTGTCTGTCTTGGCCTGAAATGGCCTGGCCAATAATGGTCTTGCCTGAAATTGCCTTGCCTTCCCTATCCTTGCCTGTAATTGCCTTACCTGTAAGTACCCTGCCTTGCCTTGCCTGGAATTGCCCTGCCTTGCCTTGCCTGTAATTGCCCTGCCGTGCCTTGCAGAAATTGCCTTGTCTTGCCTAGAATTGCCTTTCCTGAAATTGCCTCACCTTGACTTGTCTTTCCTTTTCTTTTCTGGAATTGCCTTGCCTGAAATTTCCTTGCCTTCCCTATTCTTGCCTGTAATTGCCTTACCTGTAAGTACCCTGCCTTGCCAAATTGCCTTGTCTTGCCTAGAATTGCCTTTCCTAGAATTGCCTCACCTTGAATTGTCTTGCCTTTCCTTTTCTGGAATTGCCTTTCCTGAAATTGCCTTGCCTTAACTTGCCCAGAATTTTTTTGTGCTACCTGAAATTTTCTTGCCTGGAATTGCTTTTCTCTGCCTTGTCTTGCCTTGCCTTGACTGGATTCGCTATTCCTGAAATTACCTTGCCCTGCCTTGCCTTGCCTGGAATTGCCTGGCCTTCCCTGGAATTGTCTTGCCTTGTCTAAAATTGCCTTGCCTGGAGATGTCTTGCCTCTTGCCTTGCTTTTGGTTGTTTGAAATTGCTTTGCCTGGAGTTTTCTTGCCTTGATTTTCCTTGTGTTACCTGAAATTGTCTTTCCTGGAATTGCCTTGCCTTGCCTTGCCAGAAATTGCATTTCCCGGCCTTCTCTTGACTTTCATGAAATTGCCATCCTGGGAATTGCCTTTCCCTGCCTTGTCTTGCCTTGCCTTGACTGTAATCGCTGTTCTTAAAATTACATTGCTTTGCCTTGCCTTACCTGGAATTGCCTTGTGTTGCCTGGAATTGCCTTGCCTGGATATGCCTTGCCTTGCCTTGCCTTGTCTGGAATTGTCTTGTCTTCTTTGTTTGAATTGCCTTGCATGGAGTTGCCTTGCTTTTTTGCATCTAAAATTGCCTTTTATGGAACGCCTTGTTTTGCCTTGCTGAAACTGTCTTGCCTGCCTTGTCTTCAATTTCCTCATGAATGCCTAGTCGAATTGCTCTTTACTTGCTCCTCTTTCTTCTCTGAAATTGCCTTGCCTTGCCTTGCCTTGAATTGCCTTGCCTGTTTGCCTTGCCTTGCCCAAAGTGCCTTGCTGAATTGCTGAAATTGCTGCAATCCTTATCCTTTGTCTTGCATTGCTGAAATCACATTGCATGAAATCTTGCCTTTCTGCCTTGCCTTGCTTGTCTGGAATTGCTTTGCCACCCTTGCCTTTCTACCTGGAGTTGCCTTTCCTGCCTTGCCTTGCCTTGCTCGCCTGAAATTGCTGTCCTGGAATTACCTGTCTACCTTGCCTTGCCTGTCTGAAATTTCTTGCCTTCCCTTTTGGAATTGCCTTGCCTGAGGTTTCTTTTGCCTTGCCTTCTTGCATCTGAAATTGCCTTGCCTGGAATTGCCGTGATGTGCCTTTCCTGGAATTGCCTTGCCTTGCCTTGCCTTGCCTGAAGTTGCATTGCCTTCACTGGAATTTTCTTGCCTGATCTTGCCTTGCCTTGCCTGGAAATGCCTTGCTTCTTCTTTGCATGGAATTGCCTTGCCAGGAATTTTCTTGCTTGGCCTTGCCTTTTCTTTCCCGATATTTCCTTGCCCAGCCTTGTCTTTTCTTCCCTGGAAAGCCTTGCCTTGAATTGCCTTGCCTTGCATGGAATTGCCTTGCCGGGAATTGCGTTGTTTGGCCTTGCCTTTCCTGGAATTGCCATGCCCGGCCTTGCTTTGAATTGTTTTGCCTTTTCTATTTTTCCTGAAATTGCCTTGCCTTGCCTTGCATTGCCTTGCCTGGAATTGCCTTTTCCAGCCTTGCCTTGCCTTACCTGCAGTTGCCTTGTCTGGAATTGCCTTGCCTTGCCTTTAATTGCCTTTGCTTTGCTCGATTTGCCTTGTCAAGAATTGCCTTGTTTTGCCTCTCCTTGCCTTCCCTCGAATTACCTTGAATGGAATTGTTTTGCCTTCCCTGTCTTACATTTTCTGAAATTGCCTTGCCTTGACTTTTTTTGCTTAGAATTGCCTTGCCTAGGGTTTCCTTGCCTTGACGTTTGTTACGTTATCTGAAATTGCCTTGCCTGGAATTGCCTTGCCTTGCCTTGTCTTTCCTGGAATTGCCTCGTTTTTCCTTGCTTCGAATTGCCTTGCCTGGAGTTTTCTTGCCTTGACTTTCCTTGTGTTACTTGAAATTACCTTTCCTTGAATTTCCTTGGTTTTCCTTGCTTCGAATTGACTTGCTGGAGTTTTCTTGCCTTGACTATTTTTGTGTTACCTGAAATTACATTTCCTGGAACTGCCCTATTTTGCCTTCTCTTTCCTGAAATTGCTTGACTTTCCCTTGCATTGCGTTGCCTGGAATTATCTTGCCTGGAATTGCCTTGACTTGCTTTTCCTGGAATTGCCTCTCCTTCCTTTGCCTTGCCTTGCCTGGAATTGCCTTGCCTTTTTCGTCTTGCATTTCCTGGAATTGCCTTGCCTAGAATTGCCTTGCCTTTTTTGTCTTGCCTTGCCTAGAATTTCTTTGCATGGAATTCCCTTTCCTTGCCTTTTCTGAAATTACCTTACGTGGAATTGCCTTGCTTTGCCTTGCCTTGCCTTACCTGGAATTGCCTTGCCAAGAATTGCCTTTCCCTTCCTTGTGTTGTCTTGCCTTTCCTGAAATTGCCTTGCCTAAAATTGTCCTGCCTTCGGTTTCCTTGCCTGGAATTGCCTTTCATCGAATTGACTTGCCTTGCCTGAAATTGCCTTTCATCGAATTGCCTTGCCTTGCCTGAAATTGCCTTTCCTTTCCTTTCTTGCTTTGACAAGAAATGTTTTGCATGGAATTGCCTTGCCTGGATTTTTCTTGGCTGGAATTGCCTTTTCTGAAATTGCCTTGCCTGGAGTTGCTCTGCCTTGCCTTGCCTTGCCTTGAATTTTCTTGCCTGGAATTGCCCTATTTTACCTTTATTTGCTGTGCCTGAAATTGCCTTGCCTGTAATTGTTCTGCCTTAACTTGACTTGACTTGCATTACCTAAAATTGCCTTGCCTGAAATTTTTTTGCCTTGACTTGCCATTCCTGGAATTTTCTTGCCTTGCCTTGCATTGCCTTGTCAGGAATTGCTTACTGCCTTTTTGCTCATTCACTCACTGTAATTGTTTTGCTTTCTGTTTGCCCTGCTTGCCTGGAATTTTCATGTCTTGCCTTGCCTGAATGCCTGCCTTGCCTGTTTCATGTTTGAATGCCTTACTGAGTCATTGCCTTCTTTCCTTAGATTATCTTGCCTTGCCTTCCCTTGCCTGGAATTGTCTTGTCTTGCCTTTTCTTGCATTACATTGCCTGGTCTGGTTTGGTCTTGCCTGGAATTGCCAGGCCTTACCTTGCCTTTCCTGGCCTGGAATTGTCTGGCCTTGCCTGCCTGGGCTGGCATTGCCTGACCATGTCTTGCCTTTCCTGGCCTCCAATTGTTTGGCCTTGCCTGCCTGGGCTGGCATTGCCTGGCCTGGTATAACCTAGCTTGAAATGGCCTGGATTGGCCTGGCATGGCCTGGAATAATCTGGACTGGGTTGTACTAGCCTGGAATGGCCTGGCCTGTTCTGTCCTTGACTGGTCTAGCCTGGGCTGGCCTCAATGGTCTTTCCTGGCTTTGTCTGTCCTGGAATAAAATGGTCTAGCCAATAATGGTCTTGCCTGAAATTGCCTTGCCTTCTCCAGCCTTGCCTGTAATTGCCTTACCTGTAAGCACCCTGCCTTGCCATGCCTGGAATTGCCCTGCCTTGCCTTGCCAGGAATTGCCTTTCCTTGCCTAGAATTGCCTTTCCTGGAATTGCTTCGCCTTGACTTGTCTTGCCTTTCCTTTTCTAAAATTGCCTTGCCTGAAAATGTCTTACTTACCTCTACTATAATTTCCTTGCCTGGAATTGCCTTGCCTTGACTTGTCTTCCCTTTCCATTCCCGGAATTAACTTGTCTTTCCATGCCTTGTTTTGCCTTGAATTGTCTTGCCTTCCCTTTCCTTGCCTTGCAATGCCTGGTCTGTCCTTGGATAAAATTGCCTGGTCTTGCCTGATCTTACCTATCCGGGGCTGAAATTTTCTGGCCTGCCTTGCCTGGAATGGATTGTACTGGCCTTTCCTGGCCTGCAATTGCTTTGCCTTTCTTTGCCTTGTATTTCCTGGAATTTTCTTGACTGGAACTAACCTGCCTTGCCTTGCCTAAACTTGCCTGTCATTGCCTTTCTTGGAATTGCCCTAACTTGCTTTGCCTAGAGGTGCATGGAATAGTCTTCCCTGGAATAGCCTTACATTGCCTGGAATTGCCTTTCATGGAATTGCGTTGCCTTGCCTTGTCTTGAACATTTTGTCCTATCCTGTCCTATAATTGCCTGGCCTTGCCTGGCCTCAGCTGAAATTTTTTGGCGTGGCATTGCCTGGCCTGGTTTAAAATGCTTTGGCCTGGACTGGCATGGCATGGCATGACCTAAAATGACATCCACTGAGGCACTGTGTTAATGGTAATATATATATTCCAGACTATTTCCCAGATGTGCATTATTCAGTGGGTCTCTGAGAAAGAGGCAATATGAAATAGAAACCTGAGAATTCCCCAGGTACATAAAATTTTTCACTGAAATTCTGAATGAGTGGCCATGTGAAATACACTCCTGACTTCTTCATAATTTTGTATTATTCAGTGAGGCTCTGAATGAGTGGCCATAGGAAAGCTAATCCTGAATACTCCTCAGGCGTGAATTTTTAGGTTTGGCTCTAAATGAGTGGCTATACAAAAAACAATCCTGACATTCCCCAAGGTGTATGTTATTCAGTGAGGCTCTGAATATGTGGCTATATAAAATAGAATTCTGACTACAATGCAGGTGTTCTTTATTCAGTGAAGCTCTGAAGAGAGACCATATGTAATAGCATCCTGAATATTCCCCAGGTATGCAATAAACACTGAGGCTCTGAAACTTTAGCCATAAGAAATTGTCACATGACTAGTCCACAGGTGTGTATTATTTAATGAGGCTTTGAGTTACTGATCATAAGAAATATTTAGCTGACTTCTCCAGGTGTGTATTATTGACTCAGACTCTGAATATATTGGCATATGGAATAGAAAGCTGACTATGTGAAAGTTGTGCATTACTCACTCAGGCTTTGATTTTGTGGCCATATAAAATAGACTAGTGTCTACTCCACACGTGTGCATTATTCACTGGAACTGTAAATGAGTGGCTATAAAATGTAGACTTCTACCTCTTCCCCTGGTGTGTATTATTCAGTGAGGCTCTCATTGTGTGATCATATGAAAGAGGATGATGTCTATCCCAAATAATTGTATTATTCAGTGAATCTCTGAATGATTGGATATATGAAATGGACTGATGAGGACTGTATATTTGCACATTATTCACTGAGTCTATGAGTCACTGGCCATATAAAATGGAATCCTGACTATTCCAAAGGATTGTATTATTCACTGAGTCTCTGAATAAGTGTCTGTGTGAAACTCCTGGATAATAAACAGGTGTGCATTATTCACTGAGGCTCTGAATGAGTGTTCATATGACATAGCCTCCTGATTACTGACCAGATGTGCATTACTCAATGAGGCTCTTAAACAATGGTCATATGAAATAGAATCCTGACTATTTCCCAGGTGTGCATCATTCAGTAATGCTCTGATTGAGTGGCCATATGTCATAGACTCTAACTAGTCCGAAGGTGTGTATCATTCACTGAGTTTCTGAATAAGTGGCCACATGAAATGGACTCCTGACTATTCCCAGGTGTGTATTACTTACTAAGGGTATGGATGAGGCTAAAAAATAGCCTCTGACTATTCCTCACGTGTGCATTTTCCACTGAGGCACTGAATGAACCATCATATCAAATAGACTCCAGACTATTTCGCAGGTGTGCATTATTCCATGAGTCTCTGAATGAGTGGCCATATGAAATAGACTCCTGAGTATTCCCCAGGTATGTATGATTCAATGAGGCTCTGAATGAGTGGCCATGTGAAATACACTCCTGACATTTCCATAGATGTGTATTATTCAATGAGGCTCTGAATGAGAGTATAGGAAAGAGACTCCTGAATACTCACAGGAGTGCATTTTTAGGTTGGGCTCTGAAAGAGTGTCTTTATGAAATAGAATCCTGACTTTCCAGGTGTTCATTATTCAGTGAAGCTCTGAATGAGAGGCCATATGTAATAGTGTCCTGAGTATGCAGTATGCATTAGTCACTGAGGCTCTGAATGTTTGGCCATGAAATAGCCTCCTGACTATTCCACAGGTATGTATTTAATGAGGCTTTGAGTTAGTGATTAGATGAAATAGATTTACTATTTCTAAGGTGTGTATTATTGACTGAGACACTGATTAAGTGGGCATGGAATAGACTCCTCACTATTCCAAAGTTGTGCATTACTCACTCAGGCTTTGATTTTGGCCATACAAATAGACCAGTGTCTGTTCCACAGGTGTGCATTATTCACTGAGGCTCTAAATGAGTGGCTATATGAAGTAGACTCTTAACTCTTTTCCAGGTGTGTATTATTGAATGAGACTGAATAAGTGGGCATAGAAAGAGACTCCTGACTATTCCCAGGTGTGCATTATACAGAGACTCTCAATGTGGCCATTTGAAGTAGACTCTGACTATTTCCAGGGTGTATTATTCACTGAGGCCCTGAAAGTGGCCATATGAAATAGACTGATTTACTTCCACAGGTGTGCATTATTCATTGATTCTCTAAATGAATTACATGAGACTAGTGATTACTCACATGTGCATTATTCAAAGAGGTTCTATGAGTGTCCATATCAAATAGACTCCTGACTGTCACCCAGGTGTGTATCATTCAGGAGGTGCTTAATTTGTCTATCTTAAATAGGTCCTGACTACACAGGTGTATTATTCACTGAAGCTCTGAATGAGAGGCCATATGAAATAGACTCTGACTATTTCCCATTGTGCATTATTCAGTAAGGCTCTGAATGAGTGGTCCTATGGAATAGAATTCTGACGATTCCCGGTGTGTATCAGAGATACTGAATCAGTGTCATATGAAACAGAATTCTGACTATACCATTATTCACTGAGGCTGAGGCCACATGAAATAGACTCTAATATTCACTGAGTATTCTCATGTGTGCATTATTCACTGATTCTCTGAGTGGCCATATAGACTGACTATTCCCAGTGTATTATTTTGGGGTTCATGACCACATATAAAATAGACTTCTGATTATTCCACAGGTGTGTGTAATATTCAGAATCTCAGAATGAATGTGAATATCTGTACACAGACATGGGTTATTCACTGAGGCTCAATATGTTCATATTAAACAGAATCCTGACTATTCAAGTGTGTATTCAGTGAGGCTCTGAATGATTCACATGAAAAGACTCTGACTCAACAGCTGTGATTATTCACTGCTCTGAATGAGGCCATGTGACACACCCTGACTTTTTCCAGTTGTGTACATTCAGAGGCTCTAAATGAGTTAAAAAAGACCCCTGAAATACAGATGTATTATTCACTGAGCTGAATGAGTGGCATAAGCAATAGACTAATTATTTCCCATGTGCATTATTCACTGAGGCTCCAATATGGCATTTGAATAGATTCTCACTATTCAGGTGTGTATTCACAGTCTCTGAATGCATGCCATTCCAAAGAGACTTGAGAATTCTCCAGGTGCATTATTTGTGAGGCTGAATGAGGCCACATGAACAGACTCTCTGTTTCCAGTGTGTATTATTCACTGAGGCTCTGAAAGAGTGACCAAATGAAATAGATCTGACCCACAGGTGTGCATTATTCAGTGAGCACTCATTGAGTGTATATATGAACTCCCTGACTATTCCCAGGTATCATGAGGCGCCAGAGAGTGGCCATATAAATAGACTTTGACTCTTTCAAGTGTGTATTATTCACTGAGGCTCTGAATGGGCATATGAAATAACCTGACTATTCAAGTGCATTATCACTGAGGCTATGAATGAGAGAAAAACACCCTGGCTACTCCACATGTGTGCATTATTCACTGAGGCTCTGAATGAATGTCCATAGAAATAGACTCCAAATTATTCTCCAGGTGTATTATTCAGTGAGCTCGAATATGAACCATATTAATTAGATTCTACTCCCAGGTGTATTATTCACTGAGGCTCTGAATATGTGTCTACATGAAATAGACTCTGACTACTCACAATTCAGTGACAGAATGAGAGCCACATGAAAGACTCCTGATTATCACAGGTGTGCATTATTCAGTAAGACTCTGAATGAGGGATAAACAGAATCCTGACTACCCCAGGTGTGCATTTAGTGAGGCTCTCAATAAGTGGCCATAGAAAGAGACTGACTATTCAGCAGGTGTATTATTCAGTATTCTGATGAGTGGCCATAAAAATAGACTCAGACTATATCCCAAGTGTGTAATATTCATGAGGATGTGAAAGAGTGGCTATGAAACAGACTCTTATTACTCCACATGTGCATTATTCACTGATTGTCTGAATGAGTAACCTATGACAGACTCTAATTTTCCCATGTGCATTATTCAAACAGGTTCTGAAGTGTCACCAAAATAGACTCTGACACTCCCCAGGTGTGTATTATTCAGTGATTCCCTGAATGACAGGTCATATGAAATAGACTCCTGACTATCACCAGGTGTGTATCATTCAGTGATGTGGCTATCTAAACAGCCCTGACTACTCCATAGGTTCATTATTCACTGAAGCTCTGAATGAGTGAATGAAAATAGACACCTGACTATTCGTGAATTATTCAATAAGGCTCTGAATGAGTGGTAGTATAATAAAATCTGACCCAGGTGTATCTTTCAGAGGCACTGAATGAGGGCCATATGAAAGAGGCTCCAGACTATACAGGTGTAATTCACTGAGGCTCAAATGTGTGGCTATATGAAGTACACTTACTCTTCCCAGGTGTGTATTATGAATGAGACTCTGAATGAGTGGGTATAAAAATAGACTCCTGACAGGTGTGCATTAGAGACTCTGAATGTAGCCATTTGATAGACTCTTGCTATTTTCAGGTGTGTAATCACTGAGGCATGAGTGGACATGATGATTCCTGACTATTCAGATATACATATTATTCACTGAAACACTGAAAGAGTGCCATGAAATAGACATTTTACCCACAGGTGTGTTATTCTGATTCTCCAAACAAATCACCATATAAAGAAACTAGTGATTACCCCACATGTGCAGTATTTGAAGAGGTTCTGTATGAGTGTCCATATAGTCTCTGCTATCACCATGTGTATCATTCAGAGAGGTGCAATGATAGGATCCTGACTACTCACAGAAGTTCTGAAGCTCTGAATGAGAATATATGAAATAGATTTTGACTATTGCCCCATTGTGCATTATTCGGTAACAATGTGTTTGCGTGGCCATATGGCATGGACTCTGACTATTCCCCAATTGTGTATCATTCAGTGTGTTTCTGAACGAGTGACCATATGAAATAGACTCCTGACTGTATCGTCTTGACTATTTATCAACTGTGCATTTTCCATTGAGGCATTGGGAAAATGGTCATAACAAATAGACTCCAGACTATTCCCCAGATGTGCATTATTCAGTGAGTCTCTGAATAAGTGGCAGTATGAAATAGAATCCTGAGAATTCCCCAGGTACATGTAATTTTTCACTGATGTTCTGAATGACATGTCAAACACAATCCTGACTTTTTCATAGGTTTGTATTATTCACTGAGGCTCTGAATGAGTGGCCATAGGAAAGCTACTCCTGAATTATCCTCAGGTGTGCATTTTTAGGTTTGGCTGTAAATGAGTGCCTACATGAAATAGAATCCTGACTTTCCCCAAAGTGTATGTTATTCAGTGAGGCTTGAATACGTGGCTATATGAAACAGAATTCTGACTACAATACAGGTGTTTATTCAGTGAATCTGATGAGGCCATATGTAATAGCTCCTGAATATTCCCAGGTATGCATTATTCACTGAGGCTCTGAATTGGCCACATATTCCTGACTTCCACAGTGTGTGTATTAAATGAGGCTTTGAGTTAGTGACCATAAAATAGACTGACTATTCCAGGTATATTATTGACTCAGGCTCTGAATAGTGGCATATGATAGACACTGACTATTCAAATTTGTGCATTACTCACAGGCTTTGATTTTGATATAAAATAGACTAGTGTCTATTCCACATGTGCATTATTCACTGAGGCTGTAAATGAGTGGCTATATAAAGTAGACTAAACTCTTAGTATCAGTGATCTATGGTGATTATATGAAAGACTGTCTTCCAAATATTTGTGTTATTCAGTGATCTCTGAATGAGTGGTTATAAAATAGACTTTGAGTACTCACATTTGCATTATTCACTGAGGCTATGAGTCAGTGGCCATATAAAGGAATCCTGACTATTCCACAGGTGTGTACATTCACTAAGGCTCTGAGTGTGTGTATGAAAATAGACTGCTCATATATTTACTGAGGCTCTGAATGAGTTCATGTGATAGACTCTGATTCCAACCAGATGTGCATTACTCAATGAGGCTCAAACAATGGTCATAAATAGAATTCAGAGTATTTCAGGTTTGCATCATTCAGTAATGCTGTGATTGACTATCTGTATATAGACTCTAACTAGGTGTATCATTCAGTGTGTTTCTGAATAGCCACATGAAATAGACTCCTGACTATTCCCAGGTGTGAATTATTTACTGAGGTATGATGAGTGGCATAAACAGTCTGACTATTCCTCAGTGTGCATTTCACTGAGGTCTGAATGAGCCATATCAAATAGCTCCAGACTATTTCAGGTGTGCATTATTCATGAGTTTCTGAATGAGCCATATGAAATAGACTCCTGAGTATTCCACAGGTGTGTGTTCAATGAGGTTCTGAATGAGTGAAATACAGAAATTTCCATAAATGTATTTTTCAATGTTCTGTGAGGCCATAAAGAGAGACTCCTGAATACTCACAGGTGCATTTTTATTGGGCTCTGAAACAGTGTTATGAAATAGAATCCTGATTCCAGGTGTGTATATTCAAGGCTAATGAGTGGCTGTTGAAATACACCTGGCTACCCACAGGTGCATTATTCACTAAGGCTCTAAATGTTCATGTGACACTCCTGATTACTCCAGTGTGCATTATTAATGAGGCTTTAAACAATGGTCATAAATAGAATTCAGACTATTTCCGGTGTGCATTATTCAGTAATGCTGTGATGAGTGGCATAAAATAGACTCTTTCCAGGTGTGTATCATTCAGTGTTTCTGAATGTGGCCATATGAAATAGACTCCTGACTATCTCAGGTGTGTATTATTCAAGTATGATGAGTGGCTAAAAATAGACTCTGACTTACCTCAGTGTGTATTCACTGAGTCACTGAATGAACATATCAAATAGACTCATTTTCAAGTGTGCATTATTCACAAGTTTCTGAATGAGGATCATATGAAATAGACTCCTGAGTATTCCCCAGGTGTGTTATTCACTGAGGTTCTGAATGAGTGGCCATATGAAATACACTCCTGATTTTCCATTGTGTATTATTCAATGAGGCTCTGAATGAGGCCATGAAAAGACTTTCCAGAGTATTTTATTCCTGAAACAGTGTTCTGAAACAGAATGTGGCTATATTAATAGACTCTTACTTCCCAGGTGTGTATTATTGAATGAGCTCTGAATGAGTGGCATAAAATAAACTCCTCTCTATTCCCAGGTGTGCATTATTCAGACTCTGAATTAGCCATTTATAGACTTGACTATCCAGGTGTATTATCAGAGGCCTGAATGAGTGGCCATATAGACCCTGACTATTCAGATATACATATTATTCACTGACACTGAAAGAGTGGCCATATGAATAGACTCATTACTTCAGGTGTGTATTCCTGATTCTGAAACAACCACCATATAAAGACTAGATTATTCTCCACATGTGCATTATTCAGAGGTTCTGATGAGTGTCCATATCAAATAGTCTGATTCACCATGTGTGTATCATTCAGGAGGCTTAATGAGGCTACCTTAAATAGTCCTGACTACCCACATCTGTTATTACTCTCTCAAATGAGGCCATATAGATTTTGACTATCCCCAGGTGCATTATTCTGAGGCTAAATGAGTGGCCATATGATACTTTGACTTTTCCAGGTGTGTATTATCTGAATGAGTGACCATATAAATACAACTCTGAATATTCTCAGGTGTGCATTATTCACTGAGGCTCTGAATGAGGTCATATAATAGACTCCTGACTTTCTCAGGTGTGCATTATTCACTGAGGCTCTGAATGTCCATATGAAATAGACCTACTATTCATATGTATATTATTCACTGAGGCTCTGAATAAGTGGCCATAAAATACTCTGACTTTTCACAGGTATTATTCAGTGAGTTTCTGAATGAGTGGCATAAAAAGACTCTGACTATCCTCAGGTGTGCATTCAGTGACTAAATGAGGCATAGAAATAGACTTTTTTCAGGTGTGCATTCTTTGAGGCTCTGAATATGTATATGAAAAAGAATTGACTACAGGTGTTTATTATTCAGTGATCTGAATGAGAGGCCATAAATAGTCCTGAGTATTCCCAGGTGTGCATTATTCACTGAGGCTAAATTTGGCCATATAAAATAGACCTGACTATCCAGGTGTGTATTATTTAATGAGGCTCTGAATAGTGCCATATGAATAGACTCTGACTATTCCAGGTGTGCATTATTCAGACTCTGAATAGTGGGCATATGAATAGACTATTCAGTGTGCATTATCAGGTTTGATGAATATAAAATAGACTGACTATTCCCCATGTGCATTATTCACTGAGGCTTTAAATGAGTGGCATATAAAATAGACTAATTTTTCACATGTGTATTATTCAGTGAGGCTCTGATGTGATCATATGAAAAATCTGACTATCACATTGTATTATTCAGTGAATCTCTGAATAGTGGTATAGAAACACCTTTATTATGTGTGCATTCAGATCATTGAGTATATAAAAGAAATCCTGACTATTCCACAGGTGTGCATTATTCACTGAGGCTCTAATGAATGGCTATATGAAGTAGACTAACTTTCCCAGGTGTGTATTATGAATGAGACTCTGAAGTGGGCAGAAAAAAGACTCCTGTCTATTGCCCAGGTGTGCATTATTTACAGAGACTCTGAATGTGTAGCCATTTGAAGTAGACTCTGTATTTCAGGGGTGTATTATTCACTGAGGCCCTGAATGAGTGGCCATATGAAAGAGATTCCTGACTATTCAGATATACATATTATTCACTGAAACAAGAGTGGCCATATGAAATAGACCCCATTTTACTCCACAGGTGTGCGTTATTTCTTGATTCTCCAACGAATCACCATATGAAATAGACTAGTGATTATTCTCACATGTGTATTCAAGAGGTTCTGTATGAGTGTCCATATCAAATAGTCTCCTGATTATCACTCATGTGTGTATCATTCAGGAGGTGCTATCCTTAAATAGGGTCCTGACTACTCCACAGCTGTTATTATGCACTGAAGCTCTGAATGAGAGGCCATATGAAATAGACTCCTGACTATTGCCCCATTGTGCATTATTCGGTAATGCTGTGATTGAGTGGCCATATGGCATGGACTCTGACTATTCCCCAGGTGTGTATCATTCAGTGAGTTTCTGAACGAGTGACCATATAAAATAGACTCCTGACTATCCTCTTGACTATTTCTCAGCTGTGCATTTTCCACTGAGGCACTAGGTGAACTCATATCAAATAGACTCCAGACTATTCCCCAGGTGTGCATTATTCAGTGAGTCTCTGAATAAGGGGCTATATGAAATAGAATCCTGAGTATTCCAGGTATATGACTCTTCACTGAGGTTCTGAATGAGTGGCCATGTGAAATACACCCCTGACTTTTCCATAGGTCTGTATTATTCAGTGAGGCTCTGAATGAGTGGCCATAGGAAAGAGACTCCTGAATACTCTTCAGGCGTGCATTTTTAGGTTCGGCTCTAAATGAGTGGCTATACAAAATAGAATCCTGACTTTCCCAAGGTGTATGTTATTCAGTGAGGCTCTGAATATGTGGCTATATGAAATAGAATTCTGACTACAATACAGGTGTTTTTATTCAGTGAAGCTCGAAGAGGCCATATGTAATAGTTCCTGAGTATTCCCAGGTATGCATTATTCACTGAGGCTCTGAAACTTTGGCCATATGAAATAGTCCTGACTAGTCCACAGGTGTGTATTATTTAATGAGGCTTTGAGTTAGTGACCATATGAAATAGACTCTGACTATTCCCCAGGTGTGTATTATTGACTCAGACTCTGAATATGGGCATATGGAATAGAACTGACTATTCCAAAGTTGTGCATTACTCACTCAGGCTTTGATTTTGTATATAAAATAGACTAGTGTCTACACATGTGTGCATTATTCACTGAGGCTGTAAATGAGTGGCTATAAAGTAGACCTAACTCTTCCCAGGTGTGTATTACTCAGTGAGGCTCTCCTTGTGTGATCATATGAAACAGGATGCTGTCTATCCCAAATATTTATTATTCAGTGAATCTGAATGAGTGGCTATATGAAATAGACTGCTGAGTACTGTACATTTGTGCATTATTCACTGAGGCTATGAGTCAGTGGCCATATAAAATGAATCCTGACTATCCACAGGTGTGTATTATTCACTGAGGCTCTGAATGAGTGGCTGTGAAATACACTGGCTACTACAGGTGTGCATTATTCACTGAGGCTCTGAATGAGTGTTCATATGACATAGCCTCCTGATTACTGACCAGATGTGCATTACTCAATGAGGCTCTTAAACAATGGTCATATGAAATAGAATCCTGACAATTTTCCCAGGTGTGCA
>JAKFGQ010000436.1:0-24430 GCA_021498475.1 Saguinus midas | reverse complement strand
CAGTTGTCCACACCACCAGGTCCAGGTAACTTACTAATTTTATTGCTCTGTACCTCCAATTTATCTTTATTTGACTTCCACGAAGCAGTCAGAACCAAGAAATGAAATACGAAAAGCTGCACACCTGTGCGTGTCATTTTTACGCTAGGATCACGCCGGCCTTCTGTGTAGCGTCCCAATTCTAGTGTAGGTGCTGCTGAAGAGAGCACATGCCAAGCCCAGCTCTGCTTTTTTTTATGTTTTCTGTTTTTCTGTTTTTCATTGGAAGCACACTACGCTATGTCCTCCGAGGCCAGTCTCGAACCTAAGACTTCAGCATCCTGCTGCCTCGGCATTCTTTGTGCTGGGCCAACAGGCTTGAGCCGCGGAGCCCAACCCAAATTGTGTTTTTGTTTTAAAGACAGGATATCACAAGGTTGGTCGGGGGGGTCTGGAAAGCCCAAATTCTCGTGATCCGCCCGCCTTGATTTTTGAGGCGAAGGAATGACAGGCTGCCGTGAGCCACCGTTTCTGAATGTTATAATATGTTGTCAAAAAGTCAATCAGAGAGACTCTGCCGGGCGCTGCCAGTCACCCAAGAAATCTAAACACTTTGAAAGGCCGAGGTGAGCGAGTATCCTGAGGTTACAAGGTCGAGGTCCCGAGGTCGAGGTCACGAGGTCGAGGTCAGCCTGTGCATTTTGGTGATAACCCAAATGGAAACAAAACGAGGTGCCCGGAGACTCCACGCCCAGAAACGCCTTTCTTTATTAGGTGGAGTTTCCCTCTGGTCACCAAGGCTGGAGGGCAACAGTGCGATCTTTGCTTATTACAGCACCAGCCTTTTAAGTTCAAGTGATTTTCATGCCAATGTCGTTCAAGAAGCTGGGCTAGCAGGTGTCCACACCACCAGGTCCAGGTAACTTTCTGTTTTTATTTTTCTGTACCTCCAATTTATCTTTATTTAATTTCCACAAAGCAGTCACAACCAAGAAATAAAATACGAAAAGCTACACACCTCTGCGTGTAATTTTAAGCAAGGATCACGCCGGCTTCTGTGTAGCGTCCCAATTCTTGTGTAGGTGCTGCTGAAAAGAGCACATGGCAAGCCCAGCTCACCATTTTTAGCCTTTTCTGTTTTCTGTTTTTTATATGGAGCGGGCTACACTGTTTCCTTCGAGGCCAGTCTCGAACCTGTGACTTCAGCAATCCTTTGCCTCGGCATTCTTTGTGCTAGATCAACAGGCTTGAGAAGCGGAACCCAACCCAAATTCTGTTTTTGTTTTACACACAATGCTTTGTTTTAATCACAATGTTGGCGGGTGAGTGTCGAAAGTGCAATTTCTGGATATCCGCCCGCCTTGATTTTTGAGGCCAATGAATAACAGGCTGCCGTGAGCCACCGTTTCTGAATGTTATAATATTTTGTCAAAAAGTAATTCAGAGAGACTCTGCCGGGCGCTGCCTGTAACACATGCAATCTAAGCACTTTGAAAGGCCGAGGTGAGCGAGTATCCTGAGGTCACGAGGTCGAGGTCAGCCTGTGCATTTTGGTGATAACCCACTTCACATATTAAGAGAGAAAGAAAAAAGGAAAGGTAATCAGACTGATGAGTGTGTGCAATGGAAACAGAACGAGGTGCCCGGAGACTCCACGCCCAGAAACGCCTTTCTTTATTTCGCACAGTTTCCCTCTGGTCACCAAGGCTGGACTGCAACAGTGCGATCTTTGCTTATTGCAACACCTGCCTTTTAAGTTCGAGCGATTTTCCTCCCAATGCCGTTCAAATAGCTGCGGTTGAAGTTGTCCACACCACCAGGTCCAGGTAACTTTCTAATTTTATTCCTCTGTACCTCCAATTTATCTTTATTTGACTTCCACAAAGCAGTCAAAACCAAGAAATACAATGCGAATAGCAGCACACCTGTGCGTGTCATTTTTAAGCTACTACCACGCTGGCCTTCTGTGTAGCGTCCCAATTCTAGTGTAGGTGCTGCTGAAGTGAGCACATGCCGAGCCCAGCTCAGATTTTGATGCTTCTCTGTTTTTCGTAGGTAGCAGACTACGCTGTGTCCTCGGAGGCCAGTCTCGAACCTGTGATTTCAGCATCCGCCTGCCTGGGCATTCTTTGTGCTGGGCCAACAGGCTTGAGCCGCGGAACCAAACCCAAATTGTGTTTTCCTTTTATTTTACTTATTTATTTATTTATTTATTTTGAGTCAAAGTTTCCCTGCTGTTACACAGCGGAGCCCAACCCAAATTGTGTTTTTGTTTATTTTATTTAATTAAATTAATTAATTAATTTATTTATTTATTTATTTATTTAGAGGCGGAGTTTCCCTGCTGTTACCCAGCGGAGCCCAACACAAATATTGTTTCCGTTTTATTTTATTTTATTTATTTATCTATTTATTTATTTATTTATTTATTTATTTTCAGGCGGAATTTCCCTGCTGTTGTCCAGGAGAGCACAACCCAAATATTGTTTCCATTTTATTTTATTTATTTATTTATTTAATTTATATATTTATGTATTTATTTATTTATTTATTTTGAGGCGGAGATTCCCTGCTGTTACCCAACGGAGCCCAACCCAAATTGTGTTTTTGTTTTATTTTATTTATTTATTTATTTATTTAGAGGCAGAGTTTCCCTTCTATTACCCAGGCTGGATGGCAAAGGCGAGATCTCGGCTCAGCACAACCTCCGCCTCCTGGGTTCATGGAATTCTCCTGCTTCATCCTTCCGTGTAGCTGGGATTACAGGCACCCGCCACTTTCCCAGGCTAATTTTTTGTATTTGTACTAGAGACGGGGTTTCACCATTTCGACCAGGTTGGTCTCGATCCATTGACATCGTGATCCACCCGACTCAGCCTCCCAAAGTGCTGGAATTACATGCTTGAGCCATCGCGCCCGGCGTGTTTTCGTTTTAAAGACGGGCTTTCTCCATGTTGATCGGCCGGGTCTCGAACAGACAACTTCTCCTGATTTACCCGCCTTGACCTTTGAGGCGTCTGAATGACAGGCTGCTGTGAGCCACTGTGTCGATGTGTTCTCATGTATTGTTAAAAGAAAAACTAGAGAGACCGTGCCAGGTTCTGCGATGCACGCCAGCAATCTAAGTAGTTTGGGAGGCCGACGTGGGCGGGTTTCCTGAGGTCAAGAGTTCGAGGTCAGCCTGACCATTCCAATGCAAACCCACTTTACATAATAAGAGAGAGAGAGAAAAAGGGTAATCAGACTGATGACTGTGTGCAATTGCAACAAAAAAAATGCCCGGAGACTCCACCCCCAGAACAGCCTTCCTTTATTACGTGCAGTATACCTCTTGTCACCAAGGGTGCAGTGCAACAGTGCGATCTTTGCTTATTGCAACACCTGCCTTTTAAGTTCAAGTGATTGTCATCCCAATGCCATTCAAGTACCTGGTGTTGCAGTTGTCCACACCACCAGGTCCAGGTAACTTACTAATTTTATTTCTCTGTACCTCCAATTTATCTTTATTTGACTTCCACGAAGCAGTCAGAACCAAGAAATAAAATACAAAAAGCTGCACACCTGTGCGTGTAATTTTTAAGCTACGACCAGCTGGCCTTCTGTGTAGCGTCCCAATTCTAGTATACGTGCTGCTGAAGTGAGCACATGCCGAACCCAGCTCAGCTTTTTTAATGTTTTCTGTTTTTCATTGGGAGCAGACTACGCTGTGTCCTCCGAGGCCAGTCTCGAACCTATGACTTCCGCATCCGGCTTCCTCGGCATTCTTTGTGCTGGGCCAACAGGCTTGAGCCGCGGAGCCCAACCCAAATTGTGTTTTTGTTTTAAAGACAGGATATCAAAGGTTGGTCGGGCGGGTCTCGAAGCCCAACTTCGTGATCCGCCGCCTTGATTTTTGCGGCGAAAGAATGACAGGCTGCCGTGAGCCACCGTTTCTGAATGTTATAATATTTTGTCAAAAATTCAATCAGAGAGACTCTGCCGGGCGCTGCCAGTCACCCAAGAAATCTAAACACTTTGAAAGGCCGAGGTGAGCGGTATCCTGAGGTTACAAGGTCGAGGTCCCGAGGTCGAGGTCACGAGGTCGAGGTCAGCCTGTGCATTTTGGTGATAACCCAAATGGAAAGAAAACGAGGTGCCCGGAGACTCCACGCCCAGAAACGCCTTTCTTTATTAGGTGGAGTTTCCCTCTGGTCACCAAGGCTGGAGGGCAACAGTGCGATCTTTGCTTATTACAGCACCAGCCTTTTAAGTTCAAGTGATTTTCATGCCAATGTCGTTCAAGAAGCTGGGCTAGCAGGTGTCCACACCACCAGGTCCAGGTAACTTTCTGTTTTTATTTTTCTGTACCTCCAATTTATCTTTATTTAATTTCCACAAAGCAGTCACAACCAAGAAATAAAATACAAAAGCTACACACCTCTGCGTGTAATTTTAAGCTACGACCACGCTGGCCTTCTGTGTAGCGTCCCAATTCTTGTGTAGGTGCTGCTGAAAAGAGCACATGGCAGCCCAGCTAACCATTTTAGCCTTTTCTGTTTTCTGTTTTCTGTTTTTTATATGGAGCGGGCTGCACTGTTTCCTTCGAGGCCAGTCTCGAACCTGTGACTTCAGCAATCGTTTGCCTCGGCATTCTTTGTGCTAGATCAACAGGCTTGAGAAGCGGAGCCCAACCCAAATTGTGTTTTTGTTTTACACACAATGCTTTGTTTTAATCACAATGTTGGCGGGTGAGTGTCGAAGTGCAATTTCTGGATATCCGCCCGCCTTGATTTTTGAGGCCAATGAATAACAGGCTGCCGTGAGCCACCGCTTTCTGAATGTTATAATATTTTGTCAAAAGTAATTCAGAGAGACTCTGCCGGCGCTGCCTGTAACACATGCAATCTAAGCACTTTGAAAGGCCGAGGTGAGCGAGTATCCTGAGGTTACGAGGTCGAGGTCAGCCTGTGCATTTTAGTGATAACCCACTTTACATATTTATTTATTTAAGCACTTTGAAAGGCCGAGGTGAGCGAGTATCCTGAGGTCATGAGGTCGAGGTCACGAGGTCGAGGTCACGAGGTCGAGGTCACGAGGTCGAGGTCACGAGGTCGAGGTCAGCCTGTGCATTTTGGTGATAACCCAAATGGAAAGAAAACGAGGTGCCCGGAGACTCCACCCCAGAACAGCCTTCCTTTATTACGTGCAGTATACCTCTTGTCACCAAGGGTGCAGTGCAACAGTGCGATCTTTGCTTATTACAGCACCAGCCTTTTAAGTTCAAGTGATTGTCATCCCAATGCCATTCAAGTAGCTGGTGTTGCAGTTGTCCACACCACCAGGTCCAGGTAACTTTCTAATTTTATTCCTCTGTACCTCCAATTTATCTTTATTTGACTTCCACGAAGCAGTCAGAACCAAGAAATAAAATACAAAAAGCGGCACACCTCTGCGTGTAATTCTTAAGCTACGACCACCTGGCCTTCTGTGTAGCGTCCCAATTCTAGTATACGTGCTGCTGAAGTGAGCACATGCCGAACCCAGCTCAGCTTTTTTAATGTTTTCTGTTTTTCATTGGGAGCAGACTACGCTGTGTCCTCCGAGGCCAGTCTCGAACCTATGACTTCCGCATCCTGCTTCCTCGGCATTCTTTGTGCTGGGCCAACAGGCTTGAGCCTCGGAGCCCAACCCAAACTGTGTTTTTGTTTTAAAGACAGGATATCAAAAGGTTGGTCGTGTGGGTCTCGAAAGCCCAACTTCTCGTGATCCGCTCGCCTTGATTTTTGCGGCGAAAGAATGACAGGCTGCCGTGAGCCACCGTTTCTGAATGTTATAATATTTTGTCAAAAATTCAATCAGAGAGACTCTGCCGGGCGCTGCCAGTCACCCAAGAAATCTAAACACTTTGAAAGGCCGAGGTGAGCGAGTATCCTGAGGTTACAAGGTCGAGGTCACGAGGTCGAGGTCACGAGGTCGAGGTCAGCCTGTGCATTTTGGTGATAACCCAAATGGAAAGAAAACGAGGTGCCCGGAGACTCCACGCCCAGAAACGCCTTTCTTTATTAGGTGGAGTTTCCCTCTGGTCACCAAGGCTGGAGGGCAACAGTGCGATCTTTGCTTATTACAGCACCAGCCTTTTAAGTTCAAGTGATTTTCATGCCAATGTCGTTCAAGAAGCTGGGCTAGCAGGTGTCCACACCACCAGGTCCAGGTAACTTTCTGTTTTTATTTTTCTGTACCTCCAATTTATCTTTATTTAATTTCCACAAATCAGTCACAACCAAGAAATAAAATACGAAAAGCTACACACCTCTGCGTGTAATTTTTAAGCAAGGATCACGCCAGGCTTCTGTGTAGCGTCCCAATTCTTGTGTAGGTGCTGCTGAAAAGAGCACATGGCAGGCCCGGCTAACCATTTTTAGCCTTTTCTGTTTTCTGTTTTTTATATGGAGCGGGCTACACTGTTTCCTTCGAGGCCAGTCTCGAACCTGTGACTTCAGCAATCGTTTGCCTCGGCATTTTTGTGCTAGATCAACAGGCTTGAGAAGCGGAACCCAACCCAAATTCTGTTTTTGTTTTACACACAATGCTTTGTTTTAATCACAATGTTGGCCGGGTGAGTGTCGAAAGTGCAATTTCTGGATATCCGCCCACCTTGATTTTTGAGGCCAATGAATAACAGGCCGCCGTGAGCCAGGGTTTCTGAATGTTATAATATTTTGTCAAAAAGTAATTCAGAGAGACTCTGCCAGGTGCTGCCTGTAACACATGCAATCTAAGCACTTTGAAAGGCCGAGGTGAGCGTGTATCCTGAGGTCATGAGGTCGCGGTCAGCCTGTGCATTTTAGTGATAACCAACTTCACATATTAACAGAGAAAGGAAAAAGGAAAGGTAATCAGACTGATGAGTGTGTGCAATGGAAACAGAACGAGGTGCCCGGAGACTCCTCGCCCAGAAACCCCTTTCTTTATTTCGAACAGTTTCCCTCTGGTCACCAAGGCTGGACTGCAACAGTGCGATCTTTGCTTATTGCAACACATGCCTTTTGAGTTCGAGCGATTTTCCTCCCAATGCCGTTCAAATAGCTGCCGTTGAAGTTGTCCACACCACCAGGTCCAGGTAACTTTCTAATTTTATTCCTCTGTACCTCCAATTTATCTTTATTTGACTTCCACAAAGCAGTCAAAACCAAGAAATACAATGCGAAAAGCAGCACACCTGTGCGTGTCATTTTTAAGCTACGACCACGCTGGCCTTCTGTGTATCGTCCCAATTCTAGTGTAGGTGCTGCTGAAGCGAGCACATGCCGAGCCCAGCTCAGATTTTGATGCTTCTCTGTTTTTCATAGGTAGCAGACTACGCTGTGTCCTCGGAGGCCAGTCTCGAACCTGTGATTTCAGCATCCGCCTGCCTGGGCATTCTTTGTGCTGGGCCAACAGGCTTGAGCCGCGGAACCAAACCCAAATTGTGTTTTCCTTTTATTTTACTTATTTATTTATTTATTTATTTTGAGGCAAATTTCCCTGCTGTTACGCAGCGGAGCCCAACCCAAATTGTGTTTTTGTTTTTATTTTATTTTATTTTATTTTATATTATTTATTTATTTGTTTTGAGGCGGAGTTACCCTGCTGTTACCCACCGGAGCACAACCCAAATATTGTTTTCGTTTTATTTTATTTATTTATTTATTTATTTATTTAATTTATATTTTTATATATATATTTATTTATTTATTTTGAGGCAGAGATTCCCTGCTGTTACCCAGCGAAGCCCAAACCAAATTGTGTTTTCGTTTTATTTTATTTATTTATTTATTTATTTATTTAGAGGCCGATTTTCCCTGCTCTTACCCAGGCTGGATGGCAAAGGCGAGATCTCAGCTCAGCACAATCTCCGCCTCCTGGGTTCATGCAATTCTCCTGCTTCATCCTTTTGTGTAGCTGGGATTACAGGCACGCGCCACCATCCCCAGCTAATTTTTTGTATTTGTACTAGAGACGGGGTTTCACCATTTCGACCAGGTTGGTCTCGATCCATTGACATCGTGATCCACCCGACTCAGCCTCCCAAAGTGCTGGAATTACATGCTTGAGCCATCGCGCCCGGCGTGTTTTCGTTTCAAAGACGGGCTTTCTCCATGTTGATCGGCCGGGTCTCGAACAGACAACTTCTCCTGATTTACCCGCCTTGACCTTTGAGGCGTCTGAATGACAGGCTGCTGTGAGCCACTGTGTCGGTGTGTTCTCATGTATTGTTAAAAGAAAAATTAGGGAGACCGTGCCATGTTCTGCGATGCACGCCAGCAATCTAAGTAGTTCGGGAGGCCGACGTGGGCGGGTTTCCTGAGGTCAAGAGTTCGAGGTCAGCCTGACCATTCCAATGCAAACCCACTTTACATAATGAGAGAGAGAGAGAGAAAGGGTAATCAGACTGATGACTGTGTGCAATTGCAACCAAAAAATGCCCGGATACTCCACCCCCATGACAGCCTTCCTTTATTACGTGCAGTATACCTCTTGTCACCAAGGGTGCAGTGCAACAGTGCGATCTTTGCTTATTGCAACACCTGCCTTTTAAGTTCAAGTGATTGTCATCCCAATGCCATTCAAGTACCTGGTGTTGCAGTTGTCCACACCACCAGGTCCAGGTAACTTACTAATTTTATTTCTCTGTACCTCCAATTTATCTTTATTTGACTTCCACGAAGCAGTCAGAACCAAGAAATAAAATACAAAAAGCGGCACACCTGTGCGTGTAATTTTTAAGCTACGACCACCTGGCCTTCTGTGTAGCGTCCCAATTCTAGTATACGTGCTGCTGAAGTGAGCACATGCCGAACCCAGCTCAGCTTTTTTAATGTTTTCTGTTTTTCATTGGGAGCAGACTACGCTGTGTCCTCCGAGGCCAGTCTCGAACCTATGACTTCCGCATCCGGCTTCCTCGGCATTATTTGTGCTGGGCCAACAGGCTTGAGCCGCGGAGCCCAACCCAAATTGTGTTTTTGTTTTAAAGACAGGATATCAAAAGGTTGGTCGGGTGGGTCTCGAAAGCCCAAGTTCTCGTGATCCGCTCGCCTTGATTTTTGCGGCAAAAGAATGACAGGCTGCCGTGAGCCACCGTTTCTGAATGTTACAATATTTTGTCAAAAATTCAATCAGAGAGACTCTGCCGGGCGCTGCCAGTCACCCAAGAAATCTAAACACTTTGAAAGGCCGAGGTGAGCGAGTATCCTGAGGTTACAAGGTCGAGGTCACGAGGTCGAGGTCACGAGGTCGAGGTCAGCCTGTGCATTTTGGTGATAACCCAAATGGAAACAAAACGAGGTGCCCGGAGACTCCACGCCCAGAAACGCCTTTCTTTATTAGGTGGAGTTTCCCTCTGGTCACCAAGGCTGGAGGGCAACAGTGCGATCTTTGCTTATTACAGCACCAGCCTTTTAAGTTCAAGTGATTTTCATGCCAATGTCGTTCAAGAAGCTGGGCTAGCAGGTGTCCACACCACCAGGTCCAGGTAACTTTCTGTTTTTATTTTTCTGTACCTCCAATTTATCTTTATTTAATTTCCACAAATCAGTCACAACCAAGAAATAAAATACGAAAAGCTACAAACCTCTGCGTGTAATTTTTAAGCTAGGATCACGCCGTCCTTCTGTGTAGCGTCCCAATTCTTGTGTAGGTGCTGCTGAAAAGAGCACATGGCAGGCCCAGCTAACCATTTTTAGCCTTTTCTGTTTTCTGTTTTTTATATGGAGCGGGCTACACTGTTTCCTTCGAGGCCAGTCTCGAACCTGTGACTTCAGCAATCGTTTGCCTCGGCATTCTTTGTGCTAGATCAACAGGCTTGAGAAGCGGAACCCAACCCAAATTCTGTTTTTGTTTTACACACAATGCTTTGTTTTAATCACAATGTTGGCCGGGTGAGTGTCGAAAGTGCAATTTCTGGATATCCGCCCGCCTTGATTTTTGAGGCCAATGAATAACAGGCTGCCGTGAGCCACCGTTTCTGAATGTTATAATATTTTGTCAAAAAGTAGTTCAGAGAGACTCTGCCGGGCGCTGCCTGTAACACATGCAATCTAAGCACTTTGAAAGGCCGAGGTGAGCGAGTATCCTGAGGTCACGAGGTCGAGGTCAGCCTGTGCAATTTGGTGATAACCCACTACACATATCAAGAGAGAAAGAAAAAAGTAAGGTAATCCGACTGATGAGTGTGTGCAATGGAAACAGAACGAGGTGCCCGGAGACTCCTCGCCCAGAAACGCCTTTCTTTATTTCACACAGTTTCCCTCTGGTCACCAAGGCTGGACTGCAACAGTGCGATCTTTGCTTATTGCAACACCTGCCTTTTAAGTTCGAGCGATTTTCCTCCCAATGCCGTTCAAATAGCTGCGGTTGAAGTTGTCCACACCACCGGGTCCAGGTAACTTTCTAATTTTATTCCTCTGTACCTCCAATTTATCTTTATTTGACTTCCACAAAGCAGTCAAAACCAAGAAATACAATGCGAAAAGCAGCACACCTGTGCGTGTCATTTTTAAGCTACGACCACGCTGGCCTTCTGTGTAGCGTCCCAATTCTAGTGTAAGTGCTGATGAAGCGAGCACATGCCGATCCCAGCTCAGATTTTGATGCTTCTCTGTTTTTCATAGGTAGCAGACTACGCTGTGTCCTCGGAGGCCAGTCTCGAACCTGTGATTTCAGCATCCGCCTGCCTCGGCATTCTTTGTGCTGGGCCAATAGGCTTGAGCCGCAGAACCCAACCCAAATTGTGTTTTCCTTTTATTTTACTTATTTATTTATTTATTTATTTTGAGGCAAAGTTTCCCTGCTCTTACACAGCGGAGCCCAACCCAAATTGTGTTTTTGTTTTATTTTATTTAATTAAATTATTTATTTATTTATTTATTTATTTATTTATCTATTTAGAGGTGGAGTTTCCCTGCTGTTACCCACCGGAGCCCAACACAAATATTGTTTCTGTTTTATTTTATTTTATTTATCTATCTATCTATCTTTTTATTTATTTATTTATTTTCAGGCAGAGTTTCCCTGCTGTTGTCCAGCAGAGCACAACCCAAATATTGTTTTCGTTTTATTTTATTTATTTATTTATTTATTTATTTAATTTATATATTTATGTATATATTTATTTATTTATTTTGAGGCGGAGATTCCCTGCTGTTACCCAGCGGAGCCCAACCCAATTTGTGTTTTCGTTTTATTTTATTTATTTATTTATTTATTTATTCAGAGGCGGATTTTCCCTGCTCTTACCCAGACTGGAGGGCAAAGGCGAGATCTCGGCTCAGCACAACCTCCGCCTCCTGCGTTCATGCAATTCTTTTGCTTCATCCTTCCGTGTAGCTGGGATTACAGTCACGTGCCACCATCCCCAGCTAATTTTTGTATTTGTACTAGAGACGGGGTTTCACCATTTCGACCAGGTTGGTCTGGATCCATTGAAATCGTGATCCACCTGCCTCAGCCTCCCAAAGTGTTGGGATTACAGCCTTGAGCCATCGCGCCCGGCGTGTGTTTGTTTTCAAGACAGGGTTTCACCACGTTGATCGGCCAGGTCTCCAAAAGACGACTTCTCGTGATTTACCCGCCTTAACCTTTGAGGCGTTTACATGACAGGCTGCTGTGTGCCACTGTGTCTGTGTGCTATAATGTATTGTTAAAAGAAAAATTAGAGAGACTGTGCCAGGTTCTGCCATGCACGTCATCAATCTAAGTAGTTTGGGAGGCCGACCTGGGTGGGTTTCCTGAGGCCAAGAGTTCGAGGTCAGCCTTATCTTTCCAATGCAAACCCAGTTTACATAATAAGAGAGAGAGAGAGAGAGAGAGAGAGAGAGAGAGATAAAGGGTAATCAGACTGATGACTGTGTGCAATAGCAACACAAGGAAATGCCCGGAGACTCCACCCCCAGAACAGCCTTTCTTTATTACGTGCAGTATAGCTCTTGTCACCAAGGGTGCAGTGCAACAGTGCGATCTTTGCTTATTGCAATGTGATATAGCTGGCCTACAGTTAGAACCTGTACAATGTCATTTTGTAAAGAACAAAACTGTTTCCATTCTCCTCACAGTGATTGCTAACTTTGGTTTCTGTAAACTGCTAGATTGTTTGCAGGATGCAAATTGAAGTAAAGCTTCATGCCTTCTCTTATCTGTAACTATGAGAATTGCTGGCCTTTGTTTACCGGTACTGACCAGAGTAAGCACCCCCAGATAGTTTCATCCTGGCGCCAAGCAACTGAAAAATCTGTGGACCCCACACCTGTCCAAATAATGTATAAGCTAATGTTTATCTTAACCTCTGTAAACCACTTAAGTGGCAATTGGAATGGCAAAAGTCCCCTGGCCCAGAGCCCCCCTCAACCTCATCTCAGCCTAGGAAATGATTGACAGCTTTCATTCCCATCTCCAATCTTCACCCCCACTCCCAAGGTGGTTTTGCAAGTATAAAAAGGTCTTGTCACCCTTCTTTCGGGGCCACGGGTTGGAGAGACGTGAGTCCTCCGTGGTCGCCGGCAATAAACCCTGCAATTTGGCATACTTTTGTCTTGGTGTTGATTTTCTGTGCTCGGTTCGATACAACATTTTGGAGGTTCCACCGAGATCTTTTATTTTTCAGCACCAGACAAAAGCCATTTCAGAGCCTCGCCCGGGCGGCCGCTCCCTCCTCGGGAGCCTCTAGGGGAGGCGCCCCCTGAGCTGTCTCAGGGCCCCGGAGTGCCACTGCGGAAGAGCGCCCACCCGGCCGACGTTCACCCAAAATTCTTCAGGGTCCTAAAAGCCTCCGGAGGTAGGTTTGGTTTGGAATCTGGGAACTAGTTCAAGGGAAAAGGGCCTGTGTCGGGGGACTGACGAGTCACTGCAACTCTGACCTGGCAAGCCTCACCGAGACGTCGCTTGAGGCTTCTGGTGGCTGTCATAGTGGGTGGCAGCCTTCTGGTAGCTGGCATAGTGGATGCCAGCGCTCGGGTGGCTGGCATAGTAGGTGGCAGCCTTCTGGTAGCTGGCATAGTGGATGCCAGTGTTCGGGTAGCTGGCATAGTGGATGCCAGCGTCGGGTGGCTGGCATAGTGGGTGGCAGCCTTCTGGTAGCTGGCATAGTGGAGGCCAGCGTCGATTGTTTTCCGTAGCCTCTGTGTGAGTGAGAGTGTGTGTGTATTTATGTAGTCCCACGGCTGAAAGCTACGGGCTTGAGTGGGCCTCCACCCGCGGTTCCACGGGAGCGTCATAGGGCATAACGGTGATTCACCTCAGAGCTGTCCTACTCGGACTTCCATCCTGAGGTGACCAGGCCCGGGGGTTATACGGGTACACCTTAGCCAAGACGCACCTGAAAGACCCCTTCGGGGGCGTGGCCGGGCAGGCAACTGAGTGGTCTCCTCTGGGAGGCTCCCATCCTTTGTTCGTCACTCTTTTATGTGGTCCTGTCTCGTCTGTAGATTTGTTAGTTTTATTAGACTCCTGCTAGCAGACATACACTGGTTCAGACCATCTTCCCTTGAGGTAGGAGATATTTTACAGTGGTTGACGAACCACTGGATGCAGGGAACTTTCATTGATTATACCCCAGCAGAAATTACTTTCTCCTTCTTTCTCATGTTTTTCTTCTATCACTGAGGCCTCATTCTTCTTCTTCCGCCATGTGGCAAATAGTCTTAACTATACTTGTTTTAATTCTCTTCCTTGTTATGATCATTGCGGCCTGTAAATTCTCCCAGCCACCTCCACCAGGAAAGGAATATTTTTGCCCGTGCTGGGTCTGAGTCCATGTTGGGAAGGCAGTTGTGCCTTCGGCACCTCGGAAATACTTGCTTTGAGGTTGTAGGAAACAAAGTCCTAGATCAGGGTCTATGAGTGCTTTTTGCCAAGCTAAAATGGAAAACTAGTGACTGCCTATTCTGTCAGAAAAGTGTCCCATGTTATGGGCAGTGCCCAGTAGTGTATCACAGGGAGGCCCTACTAAAACCTGCTTTTGAGAGGGCAAAATTTGAATTAGAGACTTTCCAAAATTGGCTATACCACCACAGAAAGAGAAAGACACAAGTAGTAAGCAAAAGTGCGGAAGAAAGGAAATAAGGAAAGAGAGAGGAGAGAGGAAATAGCGAAAGAGAAAGTAGGAGAGAGGAGAGAAAAAGCAAGAGAGAGAGAGAGTAAGAGAAAAGAGAGAAGAAAGTAGGAGAGAGGAGAGAAAAAGCAAGAGAGAGAGAGAGTAAGTGAGAAGAGAAAAGAAATAGAGAGAGAAGAGACAAAAAAAAAATAAAAAAAGAGAGACAGGAATTAAATGCTTTTCAGGGTCCCGGTGTCAAGGTGACCAAAAGCTGCAGGGGCAGGGAATTCGCAGCTGGCCCAGCGGCTTGGAGCTCAGTTTTAAACTGACACAAAAAGCATTTTTTTTCTCCCCTCTCTGCCGGCTGCAAGCCCCACCCGGCTTTCAGGCGGGCCACATTGCCTCAGAGTGTAGCATTTACATCTAAAAACTGGCTTTAAGAACAGCTCTCTAACTCTTTGTAGTGCAAATTATTTATTAGCACAGTAATTAAGGTAGGGAGGGGGAGCAGGCAGCAAGATTGTTAGTTCAAGTCCTCAATAAAGCCAGTCTTAAATTAGTAAAATCTCTCAAGAGAAAATTTAAAAACTGAAAGAAAATGACCAAATGGGCTCATCACAGTCCCGACCATGCACACCCCTCCGATGCATGACGGAAAACTTCAAATTAGGGTTCTCTGGCCAGTATGGTGTTAAGCTAACCCCAAAGAGGCTTCGGACCCTTTGTGAGCTGGAGTGGCCAGCTTTTGGGGTAGGCTGGCCAGATACGGGGACATATGACCCCAAGATAACTCAGGCAGTCTGGAACATAGTGTCAGGATACCCAGGCCACCCTGATCAATTTCCATACATCAATCAATGGCGGAGCCTGAACCAGCACCCCTCCTTGGCTTGAAAATGTATAACGTGTGCTGGACTTCAGGTTATACTAGCAGGCCCAAAGGAGGGCCCCTTAGCGCCGGCTGTTCTTCCAAGCCCTGCGGAGAACCAAGAGTTGCCTCCACCATATTCTCAGCCCTGTACTAATGATCAGCCCTTATCTCCTCTCCACAATCAAAGCAGGGGCCCACACCCACCAGTGGTCCTTCCTTTCCAAGAGGCTCCCCCAACAGGATAAAACAATTGGGGTTACCCATTCTTTGTTCACTTCTTGTCAGGTGACTTATATAACTAGAAAGTGATAGAAATTAAGGAGAGGGCCAAAACACCAAGTGCTGGCACAAGCTTTATTAAGAGCAAGGAAAAATCTGCTGGCTTCACCCAAAACTGACATGCAGCACCTGTGGTATAGCAAAAGAATTTTTATGGCCTGCAAGCCAGCAGATGCCTCCAGTGTAAAGGGCTGGGCAGGAGGGAGGGCTGGGGAAGTGCTAAGTTTAATAATTCCTAGGAGGGCTGGGAACTGCTAACATGGCAAGAAGGGGAGGGTTAGAAACCTGCTGAGATGGGAAAGGGTCGTGCTGGGAGGCTGAAGATTGCAAGACGGTAGCAAGGTTTTACAATAGAGTAAGTTCTGTCAAAAAGCTCAACATCCCCCATTCTCTGAGAATCCCCAGGCTTTGACAGGGCTCTTAAAATCTGTACTGCAGACTTATCGCCCCACTTAGAATAACTGCCAACAATTATTACTGAATTTGTTCACCACAGAGGAGAGGAGTAAAATTAGACAAGAAGCCCATAAAGCAATACTTGGGACAGGGGAAGGTCCGTACAAGACCGCCAGGAACAAATTAGTAAAATGTTCCTTCCACTAGGCCCCAATGGGACCCAAACACCCCAGTAGGCATGCAGGCTTTGAACAATTTTCACCGGTACTTGTTAGAGGGGTTTAGGGAAGTGGCCCGTAAGCCCACTAACCACTCCATGGCAGGGACTATAAGAATCGGCAGGCCACAAATCTGGCTTTTATGTCCCAGTCTGCCTCAAACATCAAAGGAAAGTTGCAAAATTAAAAGCGTTCCAGGGAATAAATTTAGCTCAGTTGTTAGAGATTACCCAAAAAGTTTTAACAATAGGAACACCTTAGAGGCCAAGCAAGATAAGAGAATTACTAAAGCAGTGATAACAATACTCCAGGAAACCTGAGTTAACTCACAGCGACCAGAAATCCAGCAGAGAGGCTGCTGCAAGGTTTTAAGAATTACGCTGAGCCAAGGCCTTGCTGATTTAAGAGCTGAGTTCCCAGAATGCACCCTGCTCCAATATGTGGATAACTTACTCTTAGCCACAAAAACCCAAGAGGACTGTAAAGAGACCACCCAGTCATTACTAAGGACCCTATAGATTTTAAGGTACCGGGTTCAGCTAAAAGGCCCAACTCTGCCAGCAGAGAGTTACTTACTGGGACTAGGTTAATAGAGAAAGGTAACGAGGCACTGGCACCAAGCTGAATGCAATCAGTGCTGCAAATACCCACCTTCACCATGAAACACCAAGTTCGAGAATTCCTTGGAGGAGTAGGATACTGCAGACTATGGATTTTGGGATTTGCTGAAATAGCCAATCCCCTGTATGCCTGCACTGGAGGAAATCAGCCCTTGACATGGATGGAGGTAGAGCAACGGGCTTTTGACAAGCTCAAGACTACCCTGACTGCGGCCCCAGCCTTAGCCTTGCCAGACATCTGTAAACCTTTCCAGTTGTTTGTGCATGAAAACAGAGAGTTGCTAAAGGAGTGCTCACCCAAACTCTGGGACCCTAATCCCAGCCAGTCGCCTACCTCTCAAAAAACTTGACCCCGTAGCCTCCGGATGGCCGGCTTGCCTAAAAGCGGTGGTGGCCACAGCCTTATTAGTTAAGGAGGCAGACAAGCTGACTTTTGGGCAGGAGTTAAACTTAGTAACTCCCCACGCAGTGGAGTCGCTACTCCATGGAGCCCCCAGAAAATGGATGTTAAACGCCGACACATTGCTACCTGACAGCAAGCCAGAGGAGCCAATTCATGACTGCCAACAAACAGATGTCCTCTGCGCTGCACGACCAGATCTCACCGACGTCCCCTGCAGAACCCAGAAGAGGTGTTGTATACAGATGGAAGCAGCTTCATGGTCAATGGAGTGAGGTATGCCGGGCAGCGGTGGTCACCCTAGAGCAGGTTATCTAGGGCCCAGGCTCTCCCACACAGGGCCTCAGCCCAGAAGGCAGAACTCATAGCTCTGATAAAGGCCTGAGACTGGGCAGAGGGAAAACTGTCAATATCTACACAAATAGTCAATATGCCTTTTCTACAGCCCATGTACATGGAGCCATTTATAAAGAAAGAGGGCTGCTTACCTCAGAAGGAAAAATCATCAAAACAAAGAGGAAATCCTAGCCCTGCTAGAAGCCATATGGAAGCCTAAGGCAGTGGCATTAATACACTGCAAAAGACACCAGAAGGAGATTCACCAGAGGCAAGGGAAATAGGGCAGCTGACCTGCAAGCCAGACAGGCAGCCTTGGGACCAGTAAAATCTCTGCCTCTCCTTGTGACTCTGCCAGACCCAACCCTGCCTCCTACCCCAACGTACCTGCCTGAGGAAGAAAACTTTGCTAAAGAACAGGGGATGACAAGATTCCACAAGATAGTGGATTCTACTAGACATAAGGATTGTGCTCCCGAGGCTCTAGGGAGGGCTCTAGTTAAGGACATACACCAGGCCATTCACTTAGGACAAACAAAGCTCACTGAGCTGTTAAGGGTCAGATACTACATTCCACATTTACATGAGATTGTTAGGAAACTACCATTCATTGTAATGTAAGCCACAGCGTAAATACTAGTCCAACTAGGAAGTAGATTTTACTGAAATAAAGCCCCAGCTTGCGGCTATAGATACCTCCTTGTGTTCATAGACACTTTTTCTGGATAGGTTAAGGCTTTTCCTACTAGGTCAGAAACTGCACTGGTAGTAGCAAAGAGACTGTTATAAGACCTGGTTCCTCGGTTTGGCTTGCCCTGACACTGGGATACTTATTGCCCCCAGAGTTCAGGGCAGGTTGAAAGGATGAACCGGACCATAGAGGAAACTTTAACAAAATTTATCCTAGAGACCGTGAAAACTGGGTCAACCTGCTTCCTTTTGTTCTCTGTACCCGATGTACTCCCTATAAGAAAAGCTTTACTCCTTTTGAAATTATGTTTGAAGGCCCCTTCCTTACTTCCCAGACCCATGGATACTGTGCATGCTGAAGTCTTTAACAATACACCCCTTAAGTCCTTACAGGCACTCCAGTCTGTTCAGTCCCAGGTGCACCCTCTCATCAGGAGAGCTCGACCCACCCCAGGGGACCTCACTGACCAGCCGCTACACCCCTTCCAGCCGGGGACGAGGTCTTAGTAAAAGATTCACTGCCTCCAGTCTGACTCCTCGCTAGAAGGGACCTTACACCGTGGTTCTGGTCACCCCATGGCAGTCTAGGTGGACAGACTGACTGCCTGGATTCACCATTCACACGTCAAGACTGCGCCCCAGATGCAAGATGGGAAATGGTTGCATCCTCAACGGACCGCCTAAAGCTAAGACTTTCGCGCCATTCACGGTCGTCATCCTAATCTCTTTAATTCCTATAACCACCTCCGAAAGGGCCCCCTTAACACGCACTTATTATCAATAGGTCGTTGCAGAGGGCTCAATGGGACAATTTGTTAGTACTGTACTTAGGGCTAGAACCACCCTTGTCAACTTAACCCTAGAGTACATTCCCAGAGATCCCATAACCTTCTCCCTAGATCTCTGCACTCTCTTATGTGAGAGCCTAGATGCAAATACTATAAGACAAATAAAGATAAAAAGATGAAATGCAGTAAAAGCAAAAGAGATAGCATGTAGGAATGAAAACGGCTTCAGACAATAGGACTATATCTATGCCCAAAGTCCACACCAGATAAGAGGTAAAATTCTCATAGCACCCAATACAGACAGATGTTAGAAACAGGCCCCATAATTATACCCCTATTAGTAAGACTTAGAATAGCAAGGTCCACTGCTATAAGAATATCTGCCTTAGTCACTGGGGACCAAAATTTCAAAAACTCTTTCACACCAAATAGATGCAGATGTTGCCCATCTAGAAAAAATCCATCACCAAATTAGCTGAACAAGTGGACTCCTTGGCTGAAATGGTATTACAAAACAGAAGGGGGTTAGACTTGTTGTTCTTGAGGGAAGAGGGACTGTGCGTGGCTTTCGTGAGCAATGTTGCTTCTATGCAAATAACTCTGAAATTATCCGAGACAACCTTGCTCTGGTTAGGAAAAACTTAGAAACAAGGAAACGCCTCAGAGAGGCCTCAGGAAATTGGTACCAAAAACTGTTCTCTTGGTCCCCCTGGCTGACATCCCTGCTCACTGGATTAGCAGGACCCTTGGTGTTAGTGGTTCTAGTGTTAACATTTGGACCATGCCTTTTAAACATGCTCAGCAAATTTATCCAAGAAAGAATAGATTCGATAAAATTAATGGTTCTAAGATCTAACTATGCCCCTGTGTCAAGGAGAGGACACTTATTAAAGATTTAATACATGTTATAAGAACAGGGGGGAATGTGATATAGCGGGCCTAGAGTTAGATCCTGTACAATGTCATTTTGTAAAGAACAAAACTGTTTCCATTCTCCTCACAATGACTGCTAACCTTGGTTTCTGTAAACTGCTAATTTACTTTGCAAAAGTAAAGCTGCATGCCTTCTCTTATCCGTAACTATCAGAATTGCTAGCTTTGATCCTCAGTAATCACCAGAAGAAGCACCCCCGAATAATTCCATTCTGAAGCCAAGTAACCCCTACCCAGACGGTGTGTAAGCAAATTGTTATCTCAAGTTCTGTAAATCTCTTAAAGTGTCAAACACACCCCCCAGCCATCTGGATGTCCAGAAAACCATCACCCTCCTCTCTACCCTGAGGTGATTTACAGCCCACCAAAATCTCTGAACACTTTCATCTCGTCTCTGCCGCTTATCCCCACTCCCAAAGCTCTCAAGGTAGTTTAGTAAGTATAAAAATGTCTTGCCTCTCTTCTTTCGGGGCCACGGGTTGGAGAGACGTGAGTCCTCCGTGGTCGCCGGCAATAAACCCTGCAATTTGGCATACTTTTGTCTTGGTGTTGATTTTCTGTGCTCGGTTCGATACAACAGCACCCAACGCAAATTGTGTTTTCCTTTTATTTTAATTATTTATTTATTTATTTATTTTGAGGCGGAGTTTCCCTGCTTTTACCCAGCGGAGCACAACCAAATATTGTTTTCGTTTTATTTTATTTATTTATTTATTTATTTATTTATTTAATTTATATATTTACATATATATTTATTTATTTATTTTGAGGCGGAGATTCCCTGCTGTTACCCAGCGGAGCCCAACCCAAATTGTGTTTTCGTTTTATTTTATTTATTTATTTATTTATTTAGAGGCGGATTTTCCCTGCTCTTACCCAGGCTGGATGGCAAAGGCGAGATCTCGGCTCAGCACAACCTCCGCCTCCTGGGTTCATGGAATTCTCCTGCTTCATCCTTCCGTGTAGCTGGGATTACAGGAACGCGCCACCATCCCCAGCTAATTTTTTGTATTTGTACTAGAGACGGGGTTTCACCATTTCGACCAGGTTGGTCTGGATCCATTGACATCGTGATCCACCCGACTCAGCCTCCCAAAGTGCTGGAATTACATGCTTGAGCCATCGCGCCCGGCGTGTTTTCGTTTTAAAGACGGGCTTTCTCCATGTTGATCGGCCGGGTCTCGAACAGACAACTTCTCCTGATTTACCCGCCTTGACCTTTGAGGCGTCTGAATGACAGGCTGCTGTGAGCCACTGTGTCGGTGTGTTCTCATGTATTGTTAAAAGAAAAATTAGTGAGACCGTGCCAGGTTCTGCGATACACGCCAGCAATCTAAGTAGTTTGGGAGGCCGACGTGGGCGGGTTTCCTGAGGTCAAGAGTTCGAGGTCAGCCTGACCATTCCAATGCAAACCCACTTTACATAATAAGAGAGAGAGAGAGAGAAAGGTAATCAGACTGATGACTCTGTGCAATAGCAACAAAAGAAAATGCCCGGAGACTCCACCCCCAGAACAGCCTTCCTTTATTACGTGCAGTATACCTCTTGTCACCAAGGGTGCAGTGCAACAGTGCGATCTTTGCTTATTGCAACACCTGCCTTTTAAGTTCAAGTGATTGTCATCCCAATGCCATTCAAGTACCTGGTGTTGCAGTTGTCCACACCACCAGGTCCAGGTAACTTACTAATTTTATTTCTGTGTACCTCCAATTTATCTTTATTTGACTTCCACAAAGCAGTCAGAACCAAGAAATAAAATACAAAAGCTGCACACCTGTGCGTGTCATTTTAAGCTACGACCACCTGGCCTTCTGTGTAGCGTCCCAATTCTAGTATACGTGCTGCTGAAGTGAGCACATGCGGAACCCAGCTCAGCTTTTTTAATGTTTTCTGTTTTTCATTGGGAGCAGACTACGCTGTGTCCTCCGAGGCCAGTCTCGAACCTATGACTTCCGCATCCGGCTTCCACTGCATTCTTTGTGCTGTGCCAACAGGCTTGAGCATGAGCCCAACCCAAATTGTGTTTTTGTTTTAAAGACAGGATATCAAAAGGTTGTTTGGGCGGGTCTCGAAAGCCCAACTTCTCGTGATCCGCTCGCCTTGATTTTTGCGGCGAAAGAATGACAGGCTGCCGTGAGCCACCGTTTCTGAATGTTACAATATTTTGTCAAAAATTCAATCAGAGAGACTCTGCCGGGCGCTGCCAGTCACCCAAAAATCTAAACACTTTGAAAGGCCGAGGTGAGCAGTATCCTGGGGTTACAAGGTCACGAGGTCGAGATCACGAGGTCGAGATCACGAGGTCGAGGTCAGCCTGTGCATTTTGGTGATAACCCAAATGGAAACAAAACGAGGTGCCCGGAGACTCCACGCCCAGAAACGCCTTTCTTTATTAGGTGGAGTTTCCCTCTGGTCACCAAGGCTGGAGGGCAACAGTGCGATCTTATTACAGCACCAGCCTTTTAAGTTCAAGTGATTTTCATGCCAATGTTGTTCAAGAAGCTGGGCTAGCAGGTCACCAGGTCCAGGTAACTTTCTGTTTTATTTTTCTGTACCTCCAATTTATCTTTATTTAATTTCCACAAATCAGTCACAACCAAGAAATAAAATACGAAAAGCTACACACCTCTGCATGTAATTTTTAAGCAAGGATCACGCCGGCCTTCTGTGTAGCGTCCCAATTCTTGCGTAGGTGCTGCTGAAAAGAGCACACGGCAGGCCCAGCTAACCATTTTAGCCTTTTCTGTTTTCTGTTTTCATTGGGAGCAGACTACGCTGTGTCCTCCGAGGCCAGTCTCGAACCTATGACTTCAGCATCCGGCTTCCTCGGCATTCTTTGTGCTGGGCCAACAGGCTTGAGAAGCGAGCCCAACCCAAATTGTGTTTTGTTTTAAAGACAGGATATCAAAAGGTTGGTCGGGCGGGTCTGGAAAGCCCAAATTCTCGTGATCTGCCGCCTTGATTTTTGAGGCCAATGAATAACAGGCTGCCGTGAGCCACCGTTTCTGAATGTTACAATATTTTGTCAAAAATTCAATCAGAGAGACTCTGCCGGGCGCTGCCAGTCACCCAAGAAATCTAAACACTTTGAAAGGCCGAGGTGAGCGAGTATCCTGGGGTTACAAGGTCGAGGTCACGAGGTCGAGATCACGAGGTCGAGGTCAGCCTGTGCATTTTGGTGATAACCCAAATGGAAACAAAACGAGGTGCCCGGAGACTCCACGCCCAGAAACGCCTTTCTTTATTAGGTGGAGTTTCCCTCTGGTCACCAAGGCTGGAGGGCAACAGTGCGATCTTATTACAGCACCAGCCTTTTAAGTTCAAGTGATTTTCATGCCAATGTTGTTCAAGAAGCTGGGCTAGCAGGTGTCCACACCACCAGGTCCAGGTAACTTTCTGTTTTTATTTTTCTGTACCTCCAATTTATCTTTATTTAATTTCCACAAATCAGTCACAACCAAGAAATAAAATCTGACTACACACCTCTGCATGTAATTTTTAAGCAAGGATCACGCTGGCCTTCTGTGTAGCGTCCCAATTCTTGCGTAGGTGCTGCTGAAAAGAGCACCAGCAGGCCCAGCTAACCATTTTAGCCTTTTCTGTTTTCTGTTTTTATATGGGCGCTACACTGTTTCCTTCGAGGCCAGACTCGATCCTGTGACTTCAGCAATCGTTTGCCTCGGCATTCTTTGTGCTACATCAACAGGCTTGAGGAGCGGAACCCAACCCAAATTCTGTTTTTGTTTTACACAGAATGCTTTGTTTTAATCACAATGTTGGCCGGGTGAGTGTCGAAAGTGCAATTTCTGGATATCCGCCCGCCTTGATTTTTGAGGCCAATGAATAACAGGCTGCCGTGAGCCACCGTTTCTGAATGTTATAATATTTAGTGAAAAAGTAATTCAGAGAGACTCTGCCAGGCGCTGCCTCTAACACATGCAATGTAAGCACTTTGAAAGGCCGAGGTGAGCGAGTATCCTGAGGTCATGAGGTCGAGGTCAGCCTGTGCATTTTAGTGATAACCCACTTCACATATTAACAGAGAAAGAGAAAAGGAAAGGTAATCAGACTGATGAGTGTGTGTAATGGAAACAGAATGAGGTGCCCGGAGACTCCTCGCCCAGAAACGCCTTTCTTTATTTCGCACAGTTTCCGTCTGGTCACCAAGGCTGGATTGCAGCAGTGCGATCTTTGCGTATTGCAACACCTGCCTTTTGAGTTCGAGCGATTTTCCTCCCAATGCCGTTCAAATAGCTGCGGTTGAAGTTGTCCACACCACCAGGTCCAGGTAACTTTCTAATTTTATTCCTCTGTACCTCCAATTTATCTTTATTTGACTTCCACAAAGCAGTCAAAACCAAGAAATACAATGCGAAAAGCAGCACACCTGTGCGTGTCATTTTAAAGCTACGTCCACGGTGGCCTTCTGTGTAGCGTCCCAATTCTAGTGTAGGTGCTGCTGAAGCAAGCACATGCCGAGCCCAGCTCAGATTTTGATGCTTCTCTGTTTTTCTATTTTTCATAGGTAGCAGACTACGCTGTGTCCTCAGAGGCCAGTCTCGAACCTGTGACTTCAGCATCCGCCTGCCTCGGCATTCTTTGTGCTGGGCCAACAGGCTTGAGCATGAGCCCAACCCAAATTGTGTTTTCCTTTAAATTTATTTATTTATTTATTTATTTATTTATTTATTTAGAGAAGAGAGAGAGAGAGAGAGAAAGGTTCGACTTTATTTTTATTTTATTTATTTAATTGAGGCGGAGTTTCCTGCTGTTACCCAGCGGAGCCCAACCTAAAGTGTGTTTTCGTTTTATTTTATTTATTTATTTAATTTATTTATTTATTTATTTATTTTATTTATTTATTTAATTTA
This sequence comes from Saguinus midas, assembly GCA_021498475.1. Lineage (NCBI taxonomy): Eukaryota > Metazoa > Chordata > Mammalia > Primates > Cebidae > Saguinus > Saguinus midas. The sequence goes on along the minus strand of JAKFGQ010000436.1, from coordinate 5 downwards.
TTTAT
>JAKFGQ010000435.1:0-24438 GCA_021498475.1 Saguinus midas | reverse complement strand
CTTAGTATTTGACATAGAACTTACATATAATTTGGCACTCAATACCTACTTGTTTGTTTTATTTTACTCACTTGTGCAAAAAAGTAGAGCAGAAAGAAAATGATTGCCTTGTGTAGCATGAAACACTTTCTTTTTATGGGTGAGATCACACCCATTTAAGAACCTTGACACAACTGCAAAGATCTAGGAAACTGTACCATTCTCAGATTGCTTTACTTTCTGGCCAATTTTAAACACCTGGAGGAATGAACCATTGAAAATCCTTTATGCTGTCCACAATTAAGTTTGGGCACAGTCTCACAGTTCTCAGCATGGATGCTAATTTCCAAATTTTAACTTGGGCCCTTAAGGGATGGAATTGGCTTACCTGACATCTCTTTAGAAGAAATGAACTTCAACCTGACATGTATTCACTAATTATTATTATTTCTTAATTCTCTTAAAACATAAAAGATGAAAGGCTAAAATGTAATTCTAATTTGCAAAGGAATTTCATACCGGGAAGGCATCTCTTGATTAGCAGCTGTGTAGGCAGAGGGAGGGTTGGGGGTATGGAAATTTGGCTAAGAATTCACACAGAAAAGTGATCGATGTGCTTCGAAATAGCTCAATCAGTACTCGGCTGGTGCTCAACTTCCAGCATATTTAAATAAGTTGAATGCTTACTTTTTAAAAGTGCTCAATTGGGAGTGCTCAAGTTGTAGTACCTATTAGTTGAATGCTAATTAACTTTTCCTTTTCATATGGTTCACCTCTCTATTTAAGCAAACAGACAGTTTCACTGTTCATGTTTTCAGGTTAAACTGGACTTTCCTTGAGACATTAAGGAATGAGTGACAAAATGAGAATCAGACTTCAGAAATGGATAATGAGAAATTTCAGTGAGCTAAAGAACATGTTCAAAACCATGCAAAGAAACTAAGAACCTTGAAAAATATTTGAAAAAAGATTCGAGATGATACAAGAATGGACAATTAGAGAGGAATATGAATGAATTGAAGGAGCTGAAAACACAGAACGTGAACCATGCACAAGTTTCAACAGAATTGACCAAGAAGAAGAAAATAGAAGTCAAGATCAACTCAATGAAAAAAACGAAAACCAATTTAAAGAAAAAGACAAAAGGAATGAACAAAATCTCCAAGAAATGTGGGACTATGTGAAGAGACCCAACCTACGTTTGATAGGTGTACCAGAATGTGAAAAGAGAATGAATCCAAGCTGAAAACACTTCAGATATTATCCAGAAAATTTAACCTAGCAAGACAGGTCAATACCAACTCCAGGAAATACAGAGAACACACAAAGATATGCAAGAAGAGCAACCCAAGGCACATAATCCAGATCACAGGTTGAAATGAAGGAGAAAAATACTAAGGGCAGCCAGAGAAAGGTCGGTCACCACAAAGGGAAGCCCATCACTCACAGAAGATCTCTCCAGAGACTCTACAAGCAGAATAGAGTGAGCCAATATTCAACATCTTAAAGAAAAGAACTCAACCCAGAATTTCATATCCAGCCAAACTGAGCTTCATGAAGGAAAATAAATTTCATGAACAAGCAAGTACTCAGAGATTTTGTCACCACTAGGCCTGCTTTACAAGAGCTCCTGAAAGAGGCTACACATAGAAATAAACAACATTACCAGCCATCCTAAAAGCATACCAAATGCTAAAGACCATCAACAAAATGAAGAATCTGCATCAACAATTGGCAAACAGCCAGCTAGCATCAAAATGAAGTATCAAATCACACACAACAATATTAACTAAAGAAGGCTAAATGCACCAATCAAAAGGCACAGACTGGCAAATTGATAAAACCACCCATGGTGTGTTGTATCCAGGAAACCCATAATGCAAAGATACACAAAGGCTCAAAATAAAAGATGGAGGAATATTTACCAAGCAAATGGAGAGCAAAAAGCAGAGTTGTAATTCTCATCTTTGACAAAATAGACTTTAAAGCAACAAAGATCAAAAGTGACAAAGAAGGTCATTACATAATGGTAAAAGGATCGACACAAGAAGAGCTAACGATTCTAAATATGTATGGACCCAATGTAGAGCACCCAGATATATAAGGCAAGTTCTTAATGACTTACAAAGAGAGAGACTCCATAATAATAATAGTGGAGACTTTACATTCCACTGTCATGTATTATCAACCAGGCAGAAATTAACAAGAATACCCAGGACTTGAACTCAGATGAACAAGCAAACCTGATAGACATTTCATCTACCCAACCACAGAATATACATTCTTCTCAGCACCACAGAACTAAAATTGACCACATGAAGTAAAGATTTCAGCAAATGCAAAACAACTGAAATCATAACAAACAGTCTCTCAGACCATAGTGCAATGTTGGAACGAATTCAGAAAATAACTCAGAACCGCATAGCTTCATGGAAACTGAAAACTGGCTCTTGAATGTTGATTGGATAAACAATGAAATGAAGGCAGAAATAAAGAAGTTCTTGAAACCAACGAGAATGAAGAAACAACCTTCAGAATCTCTGGGACATATAAAACAGTGTGTAGAAAATATATAGCAGTCCCACATGAGAAGAGTGGAGAGATCCAAATTAACACTATCACAAAATTGAAAGAGCTAGAGGAGCAATCAAAAAAGCTCAAAACTAGCCAGAAAAGAAATAACTAAGATCAGAGCAAAACTGAAGAAAATAGAGACAAGAAAAACCTTCAAAATATCAATAAATCCAAGCTGTTTTTCAAAAGATCAACAAAATAGACAGACCACTAGCCAGACTGATAAAAAGAAAAGATAGAACAACCAAATAGATGCAATAAAAACGATAAGAAATCACCACAAATTCCACAGAAATTCAAACCATATCAGAGATACTACAAACAACTCTATGCAGATAAATTAGTAAATCAGGAAGAAATGGATAAATTCCTGACGCCTGTGTCCTCCCAAGCCTAACCAGAAAGCAAACTATGAATAGACCAATAACAAGGTCTGAAGTTGAGGCAAAAATTAAGAGACCACACAAAAAAAAGCCCAGGTCCAGATGGGTTCACAGCTGAATTCACCAGATAATAAAGAGGATATGGTATTTCCTTCTGAAACTATTCCAATAATCCAAAAAGAGGGAACCCTTAAATCATTTTATGAGACCAACATCATCCTGATACCAAACCTGCAGAGACTCAACAAGAAAGAAAACTTCAGCCAATATCCATGATGAACATAGATGCAAAATCTCAATAAAATACTGGAAACCGATTGCAACAATAATATTAAAAACTTATCAACATGATCTAGGATTCATCACAAGGCATTCAACATAATGAAGTCTATAAATGTAATTCACCATATAAACAGAAGCAAAAACAAAACCACATGATTATCTCAATTGATGCAGAGAAGGCATTTGACAAAATTCAACAGTTTATGCTAAATAATAAACTTGGTATTGATGGAACATATCAAAGTAATAAAAGCTATTATGACAAACCAACAGCCAATATCATACTTAATGGCAAAACTGGAAGATCTTGAAATCTGGCACTAGACAAGGATGCTCTCAACCACTCTATTCAACATAGTACTGGAAGTTTAGCCAGAGCAATCAGGCAAGAAAAGAAATAAAGTATTCAAATAGAAAGGTGGAAGCCAAATTCTATTTGCAGACGACATGATAGTATACCTAGAAGACCCATCTCAGCCCAAAAGCTCTGCAACTGATAATTCAGCAAATTCTCAGGATTTAAAATCAATGTTCAAAATACAAGCATCTATACACCAATAACAGACTTAAGAGAACCAAATCAAGAACGAACTGCCAACAATTACAATGAAAATAAAATAAGCACTCACAAGGAACAAGGGATTTCAAGGAAAACTACAAAGAACTGCTCATGAAATAAGAGAGAACAACAGATGAGAACATTCATGTTTGTGGTTAGAAGAATCAATATTTGAAATGGCTATACTGCCCAAAGTAATTTACACAATCAATGCTATCCTCAAAACTACCATTGAATTTCTTCACAGAACTGAAAAATCCACCATGAATTATATATGGAACCAAAAGAGTGCAGCCAAGTCAATTCTAAGCAAAGAACACAGAAGGCATCACTACCAGACCAAACTATACTACAAGGCTACAGTAATCAAAACAGCATGGTACTGGTACCAAACTATAGACCAATGAACAGAACAGAAGCATCGAGGCAACACAATATATCTACAACCATATTATCTTTGAAAAACCAGACAAAAACAAGCAATGAAAAATTTCTATTTAATAAATGGTGGAAACTGTCTAGCTGTGCAGAAGCAGAAACTGGACTTCCTGACACCTTACACTAAAATTATCTCCAGATGATTAAAGACTTCATAAGACCTGACACCATAAAAGACTCTAGAAGAAAATCTCAAAACCATTCAGACATAGGAGTAGGCAAGGACTTCATGACAAAACACCAAAAGCATCAACAAAAAGCCAAAATAGACAAAAAGGGACCTAATTAACTCCACAGATTCTGCAAAAAGAAAGTCATTAGAGGAATGAAAAACCATCAGAACAGAGAAAAATTCAGTTTACACATATTGACAAAGCTGATATCAGAATTTAAAAGAACTCAAACAGATTTACAGAAAACAAACAAGCTCATTCAAAAATGAAATAACAGACACTTTACAAAAGAAGACTGGCAACAAACTGATGCTCATCACTGATTAGAGAGATGCAAATCAAAACCACAGAGATATCATTGAATGGCATCAAAAGACAGCAGATGCTGGAGAATTCAGAGAAATAGAATTACATTCACTGAAATGTTCAACCATTGTAAGACAAAATTCCTCAGACAGAAATAGAACCCATTTGAGCAATCCTTAGACCATCAAAGGACTATAAATCGTTCTACTATAAGGACACTGAATGTTCATTGCAGCTACAACAAAGAACCACCCAAATGCCCAATGAAATAACTAGACTGAAAATGTGGCTATATACACCATGAATATTATGCAGATCAAAAATGATGAGTTGTGTCCTTTGTAAGGACATGATGAATCTGAGAACATCATTCTCAGCAAACTGACACAAGAACAGAAAAGAAATACGCATCTCACTCATAGGTGGTGAGAAAAAGAAACACATGGACACAGAGAATGTATACCATACACTGGGACTATTAATAAAAACTTTGAAAACAAAAATGCCAATGTTGAAAAAAGGCAGCAAAACACAGCCATATGTGTACCTATGCAACTATCTTGCATGTTCTGCACAGGTACCCAAATATAATGCAATAAAAATTAAAATCAAAATGAAATAAAATGGATGATAAATTTTTGATGAAACAATGTTCAAAGTGAAAGAAACTGAACTTTGAAAAAGGTTTACTGAAATGTTAAAAAATGACATATGACAGAATATAAATGACAATGATTATACAACACAAGAACATGTGTAAAGTTTGAATCAAATGATCAAAAAGAAGAAAGGATATCAGAGGTCAAGCCATTTTAATGAAATGAGGAGAAGTGTGAGAGGTGGTGAGAAAATCTCAGAAATTATGACATAAAAAGACCATTGTTTATGACCTGAATGAATAGAAATTATTCCATGAATATCTTTCAGTATGTTATACAGCTAATTTTCAATAGCAAAGCAGGAACATTCACAGGTCAAGAGCCCACAAAGATATTCCTGAAGACTATAACCATGAATATTATGCAGCAATAAATGAGTTTGTGTCCTTTGTAAGGACATGGATGAATCTGAGAACATCATTCTCAGCAAACTGACACAAGAACAGAAAAGAATATTATACATACTCACTTTAGGTGGAGAAAAATGAGAACACATGGACACAGAGAGGTCTATACACTTCTAAATAACAGCCTAAATACCTATGAATTCCAAGTGTGTAAGGAAGGCAGCAAAACACTGCCATGTGTGTACCTATGCAACTATCTTACTTCTGCACATGTACCCCAAAACCCATATACAACAAAAAATTTTTAAAAAGAAGAAAAAGACATTTCATTAGATCACCATTGAAATGAAAAGAAAATACTAACAGCCAGAGAGAAATCATTATCATGGGAAGCCATTAGATTACAGATTCTTAGAAAAATACAACCAGAATGAGAATATATTTAACATCCTGACAGAATTTTCCCAGAATTTATATTCCTGAAACTAAGCTTACAATGAAGAAAATATAAAACTATGAACAACATATGCAGAGATTTTATTATAGGATTTACAAAACTTCTGAATATTCACCAGAAAGGAACAACAGTATTGTTTCATATCCATGTGAAAGAGATCAACATAAAGAATATTACTCAGGTGAATTAAAAATAGACATTAACTCAAATGACAATATTCTTTGATATAACCAAAAGATACAGAAAATAATGTATATACATAGAGCATTTCATATCCAAAGATATCAAAGATTAAAACAAAGAGTTGGAGAAGATTTTTCCAAATGGAGCACCTATAAAATAAAAGGATTGCACCATGCATTATCAGATTTCACTATGATGATGGTATAAAGATCAATGATTAACACCGATACAAGACCCATAAAGAGATTTTGACTCAACAGTGTAATTTAAAAGGATAGAATTGAACTCAGATTTGAACATATACTTATCACATTTTGACTCATTTGACATAAAATCACATTCTCCACACTATACCCACATTAATACCCATTCTGAGAATAAAGAATATCTGTTAAAAATCCAGATGTATATGATCCTTCACTGTTCTGAATAAGGGCCATGTGAAATACACTCCTGACTTTTCCATAGGTCTGTATTATTCTGACTCTGAATGAGTGTCCATAAATAGAGACTCCTGAATACATGCTTTTACATCTGCTCTAAATGAGTGGCTATAAATAGAATCCTGACTTTTCCCAAGGTGTATGTTATTCAGTTTCTGAAGATGAAAGAAATTCTGACTGACAGGTGTTCTTTATTCAATGAAGCTCTGAAATAGATGCATATAGCGTCCTGAGTATTTCCCAGGTATATTATTCACTGAAGCTCTAAAACTTTGTCCATAGAAATTGTTTCCTGACTAGTCCAGGTGAATTATTGACTCTGACTTTGAATATTTGGAATAGACTAGTGACTATTCAACTGTATTGCTCACTGTTTGATTTTGTGGCCATAAAATAGATTAGTGCCTATTCCACACGTGCATTATTCCCTGAGGCTGTAAATGAGAGGCTATATAGTAGACCTCACATTTTCCAGTGTGTGTACTCAGTGAGGCTCTTGACCATATGAAACGGATTCTCTATATCTTAAATAATTTTATTATCCAATGAATCTCTGAATGAGTGGCTATAAAACAGACTGCTGAGTATGTTACATATGTGCATTATTCACTGAGATGAGTCCTTATATGAAATGGAACCCCAACTAATCCACACGCATATTATAAACTGAGGCTATGGATGAGTGTACAAATGAAATGGACTTCTGGCTACCCCAGGGTGTGCATTCTTCACCGAGGCTCTGAATGAATGTCCATCGAAAATAGACTCAAATTATTCTACAGGTGTATTATTCAGTGAGGCTCAGAAGATGTGTCCATATTAATTAGAATCTTTATGATAGCAAGGTCTGTCTTATTCACTGAGGCTCTGAATATGTGTCTACATGAAAGACTCCAGACTACATATTGTTCAGTGACTGAATGGAACATGAAAAATTCTCCTGACAATACAGGTGTGCATTATTTAGTGAGACTCTGAATGAGGAATAGAAGTAAATCTGACTCTTTCCACAGGTGGGTACATTTAGTGAGGCTTTCAATGAGTGTGTGGAAAGAGACTGACTATTCCACAGGTGTTCATTATTCAGTGATTCTCTGAATGAATGGCCATAAAGAATAGACTCCAGACTATACTCAAGTGTAATATTCAGTGAGGCTGTGAAAGAGGGCATATGAAACAGACTTAATAATCCACGTGTTATTCACTTTTGTCTGAATGACTAGCCATACAACATAGAATCCTTATTATTCATGTGCATTATTCAAACAGGTTCTGAGTGCCCATAAAATAAACTTACACTATCCACGTGTGTTACTCAGCGGTACCCAGAATTAGAGTTCATATGAAATAGAATCTATAACCCAGGTGTGTATCATTCAGGAAGGCACTCAATTCGTGGCTATCTTAAACAGCGTCCTGATTACTCATAGAAGTTCATTATACACTGAAACTTTGAATGAGATATATGAAATAGACACCTGACTATTGCTCCATTGTGAATTATTCTATAAGGTTCTAAATGAGTGGTAGTATGAAATTGAATCCTGAGGATTCCCAGGTGTGTATCATTCAGGGAGGCACAGAATGAGTGGCCATATAAAAATGCTCGACTTAACCCTGGTGTGCATTATTCACTGAGGCTCTAAATGATTGGTTCTGAAGTACTCTTAACTCTTCCGGTGTGTATAATTGAATGAGACTCTGACTAAGTGGGCATAAAAAAGAGACTTTGTGTATTGCCCAGGTGTGCATTATTTAGTGAGACTCTGAATGTGTAGCCATTTGAAGTAGAACCTTGACTATTTCTGAGGAGTATTATTCACAGAGGCCCTGAATGATATGTGAAAGAGATTCCTGACTTATCAGATATACATATTATTCCTGCAACACTGAAAGAGTGGCCTTATGTAATAGACCCCATTTTACTCCACAGTTGTGCATTGTTTTGACCTCAAAGAATCATATGAAATACACTAGTGATTATTCCCAGCAGTATTTAAGAGGTTCTGTATGAGTGTCCATATCAAAGAGTCTCCTGACTATCACATATATGTATCATTCACGAGCTGCTTAATTTGGGGCAAGCTGAAATAGGGTCCTGACTACTACACAGCTGCTGATTATGCACTGAAGCTCTGAATTAGAAGCCATATGATATAGAATATTTATTTGCCCAATTGTATTATTGGTAATGCTGTGATTGAGTGGCCATAATACAGACTGACTTCTTAAGGTGTGTATTCTTCAGTGAGTTTCTGAACGAGTGACCACATAAAGTAGACTCCTGACTCTATCATCCTGACTATTTCAGCTCTCCATTTTCCACTGAGCTTAGGAATGGTCATATCAAATAGTCTCCAGACTATACCCCAGGTGTGCATTATTCACTGAGTCTCTGAATAAGTGGCCATATAAAAAAACTATTTTTCCAGATGATAATCTTCACTGGTTGAATAAATAAAAATGAAACTATTTCTATTTAGTCTGTGTCTATAATGACGCTATTCTAATGGTGAGTATACTCAATAGGTTTTACATCTCTAATAAATGAAATAGATTTTTCATATGTTTGTTGTTCAGTTTGAAGATGTACTGTTATAAAGGTATAAATATTCTGACACTGAAACAATGTATTCAGATGTTTCAATGAAAGCCTGAAAAAAGTGCTATATAGCACAATATTATATCATGAATAGACTCAAAAATGTATTTTTCCTTTGGGCATATGAATCTAGAATATTTGAAATGACACAGAACAGGTAGCTATACTCACTCTGGTGTAGAAAAATGAACACTCACAAACTTATTATCATGCTTGAATAAAATGTATCTAATAATCCAATTTGAATGAGGAGGCAGAAACACACTCTTGTGTTACCTATGAACTATCTGATTCTGATTAATATAATGTAATATTTCTGACAGATCCACATGGCTGATTAACATGGAATAGTGAAAGCTAGAAATGAGACGCCACATTTTCAGAAATTCACCAGGACCAGAAGATTTATATAGATGAGGATTCTGTGGCCATTCATGTTTTGTCACTATCATTCTTGATAGTGAGACTGGTTCTTCTACTGACTGGTGTTTTGAGCTCTAAGGCAGAGCCATGTTATACTCAAGAAGGAATTAGACAGATTCACAGAGCACCATCATTTATGTGAGTGATATGATTGTCATTAGCACTGAATCAATAATTTGAAATCTTCAGAACTTAATAGACCCAATTGTGACATCAGATGGATAAAATCACATGAAAAACAGCCTAAAAATGAGAAAAGAAAGTCAGACTCTTTCCACAGGTGAATATCAGAATGAACAAGTAATGAAGAGGACTGTCCTGTATCAAAGTAGTTTTAAAGTGGATGATAAAAAGTTGAAACTTTTTAACCCAATGTAAAGAAACTAAGAACTTTGATTTAATGAAATGTTAAAAAGAATGGACATATAGAGAGGAATATAATGAACTAATGGAGTTGAAAATACAACACGTTGAAATATCACTTTTGAACAAATGATCAAGCAGAAGAAAGAATTCAGAGGTAAAGACCAAACTAGGTGGAAGAAGACAAGAATAGAGAAAAATAAAAAGTATTCAAAGTCTCCAAGAATTGGTGACTCAGTGAGGCTCTTCTTGTGTGACCATATGAAACGGATTCTGTCTATCTTAAATAATTTTATTATCCAATGAATCTCTGAATGAGTGGCTATATGAAACAGACTGCTGAGTACGTTACATATGTGCATTATTCACTGAGGCTCTGAATGAATGTCCATCGAAAATAGACTCCAAATTATTCTACAGGTGTGTATTACTCAGTGAGGCTCTTCTTGTGTGACCATATGAAACGGATTCTGTCTATCTTAAATAATTTTATTATCCAATGAATCTCTGAATGAGTGGCTATATGAAATGGAACCCCAACTAATCCACACGTGCATATTATAAACTGAGGCTATGGATGAGTGTACAAATGAAATGGACTTCTGGCTACCCAGGTGTGCATTATTCACTGAGGCTCTGAATGAATGTCCATCGAAAATAGACTCCAAATTATTCTACAGGTGTGTATTACTCAGTGAGGCTCTTCTTGTGTGACCATATGAAACGGATTCTGTCTATCTTAAATAATTTTATTATCCAATGAATCTCTGAATGAGTGGCTATATGAAATAGAATCCTGACTTTTCCATAGGTCTGTATTATTCTGTGACGCTCTGAATGAGTGGCTATATGAAACAGACTGCTGAGTACGTTACATATGTGCATTATTCACTGAGTCTCTGAATAAGTGGCCATATAAAATAGATTAGTGCCTACTCCACACGTGTGCATTATTCACTGAGGCTCTGAATGAATGTCCATCGAAAATAGACTCCAAATTATTCTACAGGTGTGTATTACTCAGTGAGGCTCTTCTTGTGTGACCATATGAAACGGATTCTGTCTATCTTAAATAATTTTATTATCCAATGAATCTCTGAATGAGTGGCTATATGAAACAGACTGCTGAGTACGTTACATATGTGCATTATTCACTGAGTCTCTGAATAAGTGGCCATATATAAAAGAATCCTGAGTATTTTCCAGATGTATATGATCCTTCACTGCGGTTCTGAATAAGTGGCCATGTGAAATACACTCCTGACTTTTCCATAGGTCTGTATTATTCTGTGACGCTCTGAATGAGTGTCCATAAAATAGAGACTCCTGAATACTCCACAGGCATGCGTTTTTACATTCGGCTCTAAATGAGTGGCTATATGAAATAGAATCCTGACTTTTCCAAGGTGTATGTTATTCAGTTAGGCTCTGAAGATGTGGCTTTTAAAAAAAATTCTGACTATGATACAGGTGTTCCTTATTCAATGAAGCTCTGAAATAGACGCCATATGAAATAGCGTCCTGAGTATTTCCCAGGTATATATTATTCACTGAAGCTCTAAAACTTTGTCCATATGAAATTGTTTCCTGACTAGTCCACAGGAGTGAATTATTGACTCTGACTTTGAATATTTGGGCATATGGAATAGACTAGTGACTATTCCAAACTTGTGTATTGCTCACTCAGGGTTTGATTTTGTGGCCATATAAAATAGATTAGTGCCTACTCCACACGTGTGCATTATTCACTGAGGCTCTGAATGAATGTCCATCGAAAATAGACTCCAAATTATTCTACAGGTGTGTATTACTCAGTGAGGCTCTTCTTGTGTGACCACAAAATGGGATTCTGTCTATCTTAAATAATTTTATTATCCAATGAATCTCTGAATGAGTGGCTATATGAAACAGACTGCTGAGTATGTTACATATGTGCATTATTCACTGAGGTTACGAGTCGGCTATATGAAATGGAACCCCAACTAATCCACACGTGCATATTATAAACTGAGGCTATGGATGAGTGTACAAATGAAATGGACTTCTGGCTACCCCAGGGGTGTGCATTATTCACTGAGGCTCTGAATGAATGTCCATCGAAAATAGACTCCAAATTATTCTACAGGTGTGTATTATTCAGTGAGGCTCAGAAGATGTGTCCATATTAATTAGAATCTTTACGATAGCAAGGGTCTGTCTTATTCACTGAGGCTCTGAATATGTGTCTACATGAAATAGACTCCAGACTACAGCACGTTGTTCAGTGACACTCGGAATGAGAGCCATGAAAAATTCTCCTGACAATTCCACAGGTGTGCATTATTTAGTGAGACTCTGAATGAGGGAATAGAAGTAAATCCTGACTCTTTCCACAGGTGGGTAAATTTAGTGAGGCTTTCAATGAGTGTTTGTCGGAAAGAGACTTCTGACTATTCCACAGGTGTGCATTATTCACTGAGGCTCTGAATATGTGTCTACATGAAATAGACTCCAGACTATATCTCAAGTGTGTAATATTCAGTGAGGCTGTGAAAGAGGGCATATGAAACAGACTTCTAATAATCCACATGTGCGTTATTCACTTTTGTCTGAATGACTAGCCATACAACATAGAATATTATTCACCATGTGTGCATTATTCACTGAGTCTCTGAATAAGTGGCCATATGAAATAGCGTCCTGAGTATTTCCCAGGTATATATTATTCACTGAGTCTCTGAATAAGTGGCCATATGAAATAGCGTCCTGAGTATTTCCCAGGTATATATTATTCACTGAGTCTCTGAATAAGTGGCCATATGAAATAGCGTCCTGAGTATTTCCCAGGTATATATTATTCACTGAGTCTCTGAATAAGTGGCCATATGAAATAGCGTCCTGAGTATTTCCCAGGTATATATTATTCACTGAGTCTCTGAATAAGTGGCCATATGAAATAGCGTCCTGAGTATTTCCCAGGTATATATTATTCACTGAGTCTCTGAATAAGTGGCCATATGAAATAGCGTCCTGAGTATTTCCCAGGTATATATTATTCACTGAGTCTCTGAATAAGTGGCCATATGAAATAGCGTCCTGAGTATTTCCCAGGTATATATTATTCACTGAGTCTCTGAATAAGTGGCCATATGAAATAGCGTCCTGAGTATTTCCCAGGTATATATTATTCACTGAGTCTCTGAATAAGTGGCCATATGAAATAGCGTCCTGAGTATTTCCCAGGTATATATTATTCACTGAGTCTCTGAATAAGTGGCCATGTGAAAGAGATTCCTGACTTATCAGATATACATATTATTCCCTGCAACACTGAAAGAGTGGCCTTATGTAATAGACCTCATGTTACTCCACAGTTGTGTTATTGTTTGACCCTCCAAAGGAATCACTATATGAAATCCACTAGTGAATATTCCCCACAAGTGCAGTATTCGAAGAGGTTCTGTATGAGTGTCCATACCAAAGAGTCTCCTGACTATCACACATATATGTATCATTCACGGAGCTGCTTAATTTGGGGCAAGCTGAAATAGGGTCCTGACTACTACACAGCTGCTGATTATGCACTGAAGCTCTGAATTAGAAGCCATATGATATAGACTCCTTACTATTGCCCAATTGTGCATTATTCGGTAATGCTGTGATTGAGTGGCCATAATACCTGGACTCTGACTATTCTTAAGGTGTGTATTCTTCAGTGAGTTTCTGAACGAGTGACCACATAAAGTAGACTCCTGACTCTATCATCCTGACTATATTTCAGCTCCATTTTCCACTGAGTGCTTAGGAACGGTCATATCAAATAGTCTCCAGACTATACCCCAGGTGTGCATTATTCACTGAGTCTCTGAATAAGTGGCCATATATAAAAGAATCCTGAGTATTTTCCAGATGTATATGATCCTTCACTGCGGTTCTGAATAAGTGGCCATGTGAAATACACTCCTGACTTTTCCATAGGTCTGTATTATTCTGTGACGCTCTGAATGAGTGTCCATAAAATAGAGACTCCTGAATACTCCACAGGCGTGCGTTTTTACATTCGGCTCTAAATGAGTGGCTATGAAATAGAATCCTGACTTTTCCCAAGGTGTATGTTATTCAGTTAGGCTCTGAAGATGTGGCTATTAAAAGAAAATTCTGACTACGATACAGGTGTTCCTTATTCAATGAAGCTCTGAAATAGACGCCATATGAAATAGCGTCCTGAGTATTTCCCAGGTATATATTATTCACTGAAGCTCTAAAACTTTGTCCATATGAAATTGTTTCCTGACTAGTCCACAGGAGTGAATTATTGACTCTGACTTTGAATATTTGGGCATATGGAATAGACTAGTGACTATTCCAACTTGTGTATTGCTCACTCAGGGTTTGATTTTGTGGCCATATAAAATAGATTAGTGCCTACTCCACACGTGTGCATTATTCCCTGAGGCTGTAAATGAGAGGCAATATATAGTAGACTCCTCACATTTTCCCAGGTGTGTATTACTCAGTGAGGCTCTTCTTGTGTGACCTTATGAAACGGGGTTCTCTCCGTCTTAAATAATTTTATTATCTAATGAATCTCTGAATGAGTGGCTATATGAAACAGACTGCTGAGTACATTACATATGTGCATTATTCACTGAGGCTCTGAATGAGTGGCTATATGAAATGGAACCCAACTAATCCACGTGCATATTATAAACTGAGGCTATGGATGAGTGTACAAATGAAATGGACTTCTACCACAGGTGTGCATTATTCACTGAGGCTCTGAATGAATGTCCATCGAAAATAGACTCCAAATTATTCTACAGGTGTGTATTATTCAGTGAGGCTCAGAAGATGTGTCCATATTAATTAGAATATTTATGATAGCAAGGTTCTTTCTTATTCACTGAGGCTCTGAATATGTGTCTACATGAAATAGACTCCAGACTACAGCACATTGTTCAGTGACACTGAATGAGAGGCCATAAAAATTCTCCTGACAATTCCACAGGTGTGCATTATTCCCTGAGGCTGTAAATGAGAGGCCATATGAAATAGAATCCTGACTTTTCCATAGGTCTGTATTATTCTGTGACGCTCTGAATGAGTGGCTATACGAAATAGAATCCTGACTTTTCCATAGGTCTGTATTATTCTGTGACGCTCTGAATGAGTGGCCATATGAAATAGAATCCTGACTTTTCCATAGGTCTGTATTATTCTGTGACGCTCTGAATGAGTGGCTATATGAAACAGACTTCTAATAATCCACATGTGCGTTATTCACTTTTGTCTGAATGACTAGCCTACAACATAGAATCCTTATTATTCGCCATGTGTGCATTATTCCCTGAGGCTGTAAATGAGAGGCTATATAGTAGACTCCTCACATTTTCCCAGGTGTGTATTACTCAGAATTAGAGTTCATATGAAATAGAATCCTATAACCCAGGTGTGTATCATTCAGGAAGGCACTCAATTCGTGGCTATCTTAAACAGCATCCTGATTACTCCATAGAAGTTCATTATACACTGAAACTTTGAATGAGAGGCCATATGAAATAGACACCTGACTATTGCTCCATTGTGAATTATTCTATAAGGTTCTAAATGAGTGGTAGTATGAAATTGAATCCTGAGGATTCCCAGGTGTGTATCATTCAGGAGGCACAGAATGAGTGGCCATATAAAATGCTCGACTATAACCCTGGTGTGCATTATTCCCTGAGGCTGTAAATGAGAGGCTATATAGTAGACTCCTCACATTTTCCCAGGTGTGTATAATTGAATGAGACTCTGACTAAGTGGGCATAAAAAGAGACTCTTGTGTATTGCCCAGGTGTGCATTATTTAGTGAGACTCTGAATGTGTAGCCATTTGAAGTAGAACCTTGACTATTTCTGAGGGTATTATTCACAGAGGCCCTGAACGAGTGGCCATGTGAAAGAGATTCCTGACTTATCAGATATACATATTATTCCTGCAACACTGAAAGAGTGGCCTTATGTAATAGACCCATTTTACTCCACAGTTGTGCGTTATTGTTTGACCTCCAAAGGAATCACCATATGAAATACACTAGTGATTATTCCCCACATGTGCAGTATTCAAGAGGTTCTGTATGAGTGTCCATATCAAAGAGTCTCCTGACTATCACACATATATGTATCATTCACGGAGCTGCTTAATTTGGGGCAAGCTGAAATAGGGTCCTGACTACTACACAGCTGCTGATTATGCACTGAAGCTCTGAATTAGAAGCCATATGATATAGACTCCTTACTATTGCCCAATTGTGCATTATTCGGTAATGCTGTGATTGAGTGGCCATAATACCTGGACTCTGACTATTCTTAAGGTGTGTATTCTTCAGTGAGTTTCTGAACGAGTGACCACATAAAGTAGACTCCTGACTCTATCATCCTGACTATATTTCAGCTCTCCATTTTCCACTGAGTGCTTAGGGAACGGTCATATCAAATAGTCTCCAGACTATACCCCAGGTGTGCATTATTCACTGAGTCTCTGAATAAGTGGCCATATATAAAAGAATCCTGAGTATTTTCCAGATGTATATGATCCTTCACTGCGGTTCTGAATAAGTGGCCATGTGAAATACACTCCTGACTTTTCCATAGGTCTGTATTATTCTGTGACTCTCTGAATGAGTGTCCATAAAGTAGAGACTCCTGAATACTCCACAGGCATGCGTTTTCACATTCGGCTTTATCTGAGAGGGTATACGAAATAAAATCCTGACTTTTCCCAAGGGGTATGTTATTCAGTTAGGCTCTGAGAATTAAAAAAAAATTCAGTGGCTATTAAAAAAATTTCTGACTACGATACAGGTTTTTTTTATTCAATGAAGCTCTGAAATAGATGCCATATGAAATACCGTCCTGAGTATTTCCCAGGTATATATTATTCACTGAAGCTCTGAAACTTTGTCCATAAGAAATTGTTTCCTGACTAGTCCACAAAAGTGAATTATTGACTCTGACTTTGAATATTTGGTCATATGAAATAGACTTAGTGACTATTCCAATCTTGTTTATTGCTCACTCAGGGTTTTATTTTGTGGCCATATAAAATAATTTAGTGCCTACTCCACACGTGTGCATTATTCACTGAGGCTCTAAATGAGTGGTAGTATGAAATTGAATCCTGAGGATTCCCCAGTTGTGTATTACTCAGTGATGTTCTTCTTGTGTGACCATATGAAACAGGATTCAGTCTATCTTAAATAATTTTATTATCCAATGAATCTCTGAATGAGTGGGTATATGAAACAGACTGCTGAGTACGTTACATATGTGCATTATTCACTGAGGTTACGAGTCCGTGGCTATATGAAATGGAACCCCAACTAATCCACACGTGCATATTATAAACTGAGGCTATGGATGAGTGTACAAATGAAATGGACTTCTGGCTACCCCAGGTGTGCATTCTTCACTGAGGCTCTGAATGAATGTCCATCGAAAATAGACTCCAAATTATTCTACAGGTGTGTATTATTCAGTGAGGCTCAGAAGATGTGTCCATATTAATTAGAATCTTTATGATAGCAAGGGTCTGTCTTATTCACTGAGGCTCTGAATATGTGTCTACATGAAATAGACTCAGACTACAGCACATTGTTCAGTGACACTCGGAATGAGAGGCCGCATGAAAAATTCTCCTGACAATTCCACAGGTGTGCATTATTTAGTGAGACTCTGAATGAGGGAATAGAAGTAAATCCTGACTCTTTCCACAGGTGGGTACATTTAGTGAGGCTTTCAATGAGTGGCGGTCGGAAAGAGACTTCTGACTATTCCACAGGTGTTCATTATTCAGTGATTCTCTGAATGAATGGCCATAAAGAATAGACTCCAGACTATATCTCAAGTGTGTAATATTCAGTGAGGCTGTGAAAGAGGGCATATGAAACAGACTTCTAATAATCCACATGTGCGTTATTCACTTTTGTCTGAATGACTAGCCATACAACATAGAATCCTTATTATTCGCCATGTGTGCATTATTCAAACAGGTTCTCTATGAGTGCCCATAACAAATAAACTCCTTACACTATCCCACGTGTGTATTACTCAGCGGTACCCAGAATTAGAGTTCATATGAAATAGAATCCTATAACCCAGGTGTGTATCATTCAGGAAGGCACTCAATTCGTGGCTATCTTAAACAGCATCCTGATTACTCCATAGAAGTTCATTATACACTGAAACTTTGAATGAGAGGCCATATGAAATAGACACCTGACTATTGCTCCATTGTGAATTATTCTATAAGGTTCTAAATGAGTGGTAGTATGAAATTGAATCCTGAGGATTCCCCAGGTGTGTATCATTCAGGGAGGCACAGAATGAGTGGCCATATAAAAATGCTCGACTATAACCCTGGTGTGCATTATTCACTGAGGCTCTAAATGATTGGTTCCGTGAGGTATACTCTTAACTCTTCCCCGGGTGTGTATAATTGAATGAGACTCTGACTAAGTGGGCATAAAAAGAGACTCTTGTGTATTGCCCAGGTGTGCATTACTTACAGAGACTCTGAATGTGTAGCCATTTGAAGTAGAACCTTGACTATTTCTGAGGGGAGTATTATTCACAGAGGCCCTGAACGAGTGGCCATGTGAAAGAGATTCCTGACTTATCAGATATACATATTATTCCCTGCAACACTGAAAGAGTGGCCTTATGTAATAGACCCCATTTTACTCCACAGTTGCGTTATTGTTTGACCCTCCAAAGGAATCACCATATGAAATACACTAGTGATTATTCCCCACATGTGCAGTATTCGAAGAGGTTCTGTATGAGTGTCCATATCAAAGAGTCTCCTGACTATCACACATATATGTATCATTCACGGAGCTGCTTAATTTGGGGCAAGCTGAAATAGGGTCCTGACTACTACACAGCTGCTGATTATGCACTGAAGCTCTGAATTAGAAGCCATATGATATAGACTCCTTACTATTGCCCAATTGTGCATTATTCGGTAATGCTGTGATTGAGTGGCCATAATACCTGGACTCTGACTATTCTTAAGGTGTGTATTCTTCAGTGAGTTTCTGAACGAGTGACCACATAAAGTAGACTCCTGACTCTATCATCCTGACTATATTTCAGCTCTCCATTTTCCACTGAGTGCTTAGGAATGGTCATATCAAATAGTCTCCAGACTATACCCCAGGTGTGCATTATTCACTGAGTCTCTGAATAAGTGGCCATATATAAAAGAATCCTGAGTATTTTCCAGATGTATATGATCCTTCACTGCGGTTCTGAATAAGTGGCCATGTGAAATACACTCCTGACTTTTCCATAGGTCTGTATTATTCTGTGACGCTCTGAATGAGTGTCCATAAAATAGAGACTCCTGAATACTCCACAGGCGTGCGTTTTACATTCGGCTCTAAATGAGTGGCTATACGAAATAGAATCCTGACTTTTCCCAAGGTGTATGTTATTCAGTTAGGCTCTGAAGATGTGGCTATTAAAAGAAAATTCTGACTATGATACAGGTGTTCCTTATTCAATGAAGCTCTGAAATAGATGCCATATGAAATAGCGTCCTGAGTATTTCCCAGGTATATATTATTCACTGAAGCTCTAAAACTTTGTCCATATGAAATTGTTTCCTGACTAGTCCACAGGAGTGAATTATTGACTCTGACTTTGAATATTTGGGCATATGGAATAGACTAGTGACTATTCCAACTTGTGTATTGCTCACTCAGGGTTTGATTTTGTGGCCATATAAAATAGATTAGTGCCTACTCCACACGTGTGCATTATTCCCTGAGGCTGTAAATGAGAGGCTATATAGTAGACTCCTCACATTTTCCCAGGTGTGTATTACTCAGTGAGGCTCTTCTTGTGTGACCATATGAAACGGGATTCTGTCTATCTTAAATAATTTTATTATCCAATGAATCTCTGAATGAGTGGCTATATGAAACAGACTGCTGAGTACGTTACATATGTGCATTATTCACTGAGGTTACGAGTCCGTGGCTATATGAAATGGAACCCCAACTAATCCACACGTGCATATTATAAACTGAGGCTATGGATGAGTGTACAAATGAAATGGACTTCTGGCTACCCCAGAGGTGTGCATTATTCACCGAGGCTCTGAATGAATGTCCATCGAAAATAGACTCCAAATTATTCTACAGGTGTGTATTATTCAGTGAGGCTCAGAAGATGTGTCCATATTAATTAGAATCTTTACGATAGCAAGGGTCTGTCTTATTCACTGAGGCTCTGAATATGTGTCTACATGAAATAGACTCCAGACTACAGCACATTGTTCAGTGACACTCGGAATGAGAGGCCGCATGAAAAATTCTCCTGACAATTCCACAGGTGTGCATTATTTAGTGAGACTCTGAATGAGGGAATAGAAGTAAATCCTGACTCTTTCCACAGGTGGGTACATTTAGTGAGGCTTTCAATGAGTGGCGGTCGGAAAGAGACTTCTGACTATTCCACAGGTGTTCATTATTCAGTGATTCTCTGAATGAATGGCCATAAAGAATAGACTCAGACTATATCTCAAGTGTGTAATATTCAGGGAGGCTGTGAAAGAGAGGCATATGAAACAGACTTCTAATAATCCACATGTGCGTTATTCACTTTTGTCTGAATGACTAGCCATACAACATAGAATCCTTATTATTCGCCATGTGTGCATTATTCAAACAGGTTCTCTATGAGTGCCCATAACAAATAAACTCCTTACACTATCCCACGTGTGTATTACTCAGCGGTACCCAGAATTAGAGTTCATATGAAATAGAATCCTATAACCCAGGTGTGTATCATTCAGGAAGGCACTCAATTCGTGGCTATCTTAAACAGCATCCTGATTACTCCATAGAAGTTCATTATACACTGAAACTTTGAATGAGAGGCCATATGAAATAGACACCTGACTATTGCTCCATTGTGAATTATTCTATAAGGTTCTAAATGAGTGGTAGTATGAAATTGAATCCTGAGGATTCCCAGGTGTGTATCATTCAGGAGGCACAGAATGAGTGGCCATATAAAAAATGCTCGACTATAACCCTGGTGTGCATTATTCACTGAGGCTCTAAATGATTGGTTCCGTGAGGTATACTCTTAACTCTTCCCAGGTGTGTATAATTGAATGAGACTCTGACTAAGTGGGCATAAAAAGAGACTCTTGTGTATTGCCCAGGTGTGCATTACTTACAGAGACTCTGAATGTGTAGCCATTTGAAGTAGAACCTTGACTATTTCTGAGGGGAGTATTATTCACAGAGGCCCTGAACGAGTGGCCATGTGAAAGAGATTCCTGACTTATCAGATATACATATTATTCCTGCAACACTGAAAGAGTGGCCTTATGTAATAGACCCCATTTTACTCCACAGTTGCGCATTATTGTTTGACCCTCCAAAGGAATCACCATATGAAATACACTAGTGATTATTCCCCACATGTGCAGTATTCAAGAGGTTCTGTATGAGTGTCCATATCAAAGAGTCTCCTGACTATCACACATATATGTATCATTCACGGAGCTGCTTAATTTGGGGCAAGCTGAAATAGGGTCCTGACTACTACACAGCTGCTGATTATGCACTGAAGCTCTGAATTAGAAGCCATATGATATAGACTCCTTACTATTGCCCAATTGTGCATTATTCGGTAATGCTGTGATTGAGTGGCCATAATACATGGACTCTGACTATTCTTAAGGTGTGTAATCGGAGAGAGATCCAAGATGGCTGATCGCTAACAGCTCGGGATTGTAGCTTTCAGTGAAAGCTCTGAAAACGTGAGGATACCACATTTTCAGAGAATTTTCGTCATACGGACCAGAAGATTTCAGTGGAGGAGCCCTTTGACTTCTTTGGCCAGCGCAGCATCTTATCATCGCCTGAGGTCTTTTGCACAGTGAGTGGAATTGTTCACTGACTGGTTTGAATAGGAAGGCAGAGCCACTTGTTTGGACTCAGGAAGGAAGCCAGACCAGAGATTCCCAGGCAGAAGAGCACCATCAGTCTTCGCTGCCGTTTTGGTACACTGTGTTTTGGTTCAGCACTGGGAATCAATAATTGGACATCCTCTCAGGTGATCACATTTTAATGCTATTCAGATAATGGAACTGACTTTTCCAAGGTGTTCCATTGTATGAAATTACATTGTAGAGGGATGACTTTCAGTTTTCTTGGCCTGAACAGAGTGATTTTATCCATCTGATATCTAAAAGCGCATATATTAATTTCCTGAGAGGATGTCCAATGATTATGCTGAATCCAAAACAGTGGCTCCCATGTAAATGACTTTCTGCCTAATGGTCTCTTCTCTGATTTCACATATAAAGACTGTTAATAAACACTATCTTGAATACCAATATGAAAAAGTAGAGCACACTTGTGTATATGAACTATCTTGCTCGTTCTGAATGTGAAAAACCTATGTAATAAAATTAAATAATTTGTATTGAAACAACATTTCTAACCCAATGTGAAACTAAGAACTTTGAAAAAGATTAGACAAATGTTAGAATGGACAATATGAGGAATATAAATGAAAATGGGTTGAAAAAATACAACACGAGAACTTAGTGAAATATGCACAAGTTTATGGCGAATTGATCAAGCAGAAAAAAGGATATCAGAGGTCGAAGACCAAATTAATGAAATGGAGCGAGAAGACAGAATAGAAAAAAGAATAAAAGGAATGAGCAAAGTCTCTAAAATTATGGGACTCGTGAAAGACCTAATCTACGTTTGATAGGTGTGCCTGAATGTGATGGAAGAATGAATCAGCTGGAAAATACTCTTCAGGATATTATCCAGGAGAATTTCAATCTAGCAAAGCAGGATACTATTCAACATCAGGTAATACAGAGAACACCACAAAGATATTCCATGAAGAGCAACCCCAAGACACATAATCATTAGATTCACCAGGGTTGAAACAAAGAGAGAAAATACTAAGGGCAGCTAGAGACAAGGTCAGGTTACCCACAGGGAAGCCTATTAGACTTACAGATCTCTCAGAAGAAACCCTACAAGCCAGAAGAAAGTGGGGCCCATATTTAACATCCTTAAAGAACAGAACTTTCAGCCCAGAATTTTATATCCTGCCAAACTAAGCTTCACAACTGACGGAAAAATAAAATCTTTTTGAACAAGCAAGTACTCAGACTTTTATTACCACAGGTGCTTTACAAAAACTTCTGAAGAGCATTACACACACAGAAAGGACGATCATTATTAGCCTTTCTAAAACATACCAAAAAGTAAAGAGCATCAACATAAAGAAGAATTTACATCAATGAATGGATAAAATAGCCAGTTAACATCAAATGGCAGTAATCCTAAATTGAAATCGACTAAATTCAATCAAAAGATATAGCTAAAACCCAATGTGTATACATCAGACCCATTTCATATCCAAAGATACACAAGACTCAAAATAAAGGGTTGGAGAAAGATCTACCAACCAAATGGAGAACAAAAACGAATAAATAAACAAAAAGGGTTGCAATTCATGCATTTGATAAAACAGTTTCAAACCAACAAAGATGAGTGGTATAAGAATCAATGCATCCTAACACCCAGATACGACCCATAAAGAGATTAGACTCAACGAGACAGAAAATTAATAAGGATATTCAGAATCTGAACTCAGATCAGTAACAAGTAAACTTAATAAGCACTTGTAGAGCTCTCCACTTTAGATACATATAATATGCATTTCTCACTAAATACAAATTAATGATCTGCATTAATAATACCCATCCATAGAATAAAGAAATATTCCTGTTCTCTCTCCCTCTTTTAATTCCCCTCTTTTCCTTTCCTTCTAAAAACAACAACAACAACAACAAAAGTGCCTTTTAATGAGATTGAAGGCCAGAGGTGGGACAGTTGAGAACAAAGTATAAATAAAACTTTTAAGGCAGATTGTGGTATTGTTAGGAGTCTGAGACTGAGTCTCACTCTGTCACCCAGGATGGAGTGCAGAGAGCAGACTCGGCTCACTGCAACCCTCGACTACCAAGCTCAAGCAATTCTTCTGCCTCAACCTGCTGAGTAGCTGGGATTACAGGCACCCACCACCATGCTAATTTTGTGTTTTGGTAAAGATCTCACCATGTTAGGCTGGTCTTGAACTCTTGAGCTCAGGTGATCTGCCTCCTCAGCCTCCCAAAGTGCTGGGATAACAGGTGACATGAGCTACTGAAATGTGAGTAATCTTCTGTGAGTTACTGAATGACCACATAAAATTGAC